>JANHZT010010608.1:62335-74613 GCA_032468215.1 Stegonotus admiraltiensis
TTGGCCAAGTGTGATTGGACACACAAGGAATTTGTCTTTGGTGCATATGCTCTCAGTGTACATAAAGAAAAATAAAACACTTTTATTGAGAATCATAAGATACGACACTTAGTGATAATCATAGGTTACTAATAAGCAATCAGATCATACTAGGAAACAAATAAAACAATATAAATGGTAAAGATACAAGCAACATGGTTATAGTCATAAGTGCGAAGAGATAGGTACTAGGAAGGATGAGAAGAATAATAGTAATACAGTCTTAGTAAATAATTGATTTTTAATGGTTTTTATTTCTGTTGTTTTATTGTAATCATTTTGGGGTTTTATAATTGTGTGAGTAACCCAGAGTCATGTATATGAGACAGGTACATATATTAATTGAATAAATGAATAAATAGATATATAGGTAACTTATTATGTAAACAAATTAGAAATAGATCAGTTCTTCTGAGCCAATCTGAAGTGTAAGGCTTATCTGCACAATTGGGTTGCCCTATTGTCAAAACGGACAGGCAACTGGAGGGCAGAAATGGACATAGTCCTCTTTTAATTCCACTCCCCATACTGCCAAAGCAACTTAAGAACACACTGTTATGCTCCACTTTCAAAATATATTTTCTGTGCTATGTCCCTTGAATGCTTCTGTTCATTTCAGATACCTTAAATAACTTAATTTGTTGAAGACTAAGCCCAGCAGTTCATTGGCTACTCTCTAATGTCTATGGAGATTCTCAGTTATCCAGTCATGGTTGTCCCAAAGGTGCTTTTTGAAAAGGCAACTGGATTTTCTTTGTTTTTTGCTTGAAGACATTTCACTTCTTATCCAATAACTTCTTCGGTTCTCAACAAATGGTAAAGAATGGCAGAATTTATATTCCTTGCAATCATCTTATTATTAGTACTCTTTCTGAGAGTGGTTGAGGCCACTTGGAGGTTTATCTGGATCCTCAGGGTTACCTGGATAGTGCAAAGGGGTGTGGAACCTTCTTGAAACTGCTGAAAGGACTGTGTTGTAAACAGGAGAAAGGCGGTGTCGTATCCCTCCCACTCTGTTGAGAGAGAGCCGTTCAGTCGTAATGTAGATGGCCTCTTTGACTCCTCTTTCTAACCAGTGGTACCCTCTGTCCAGAATGTGGATTTTGCTGTCTTCAAAAGAGTGAGCTTTGTCTTTCAAATACAGATGGACAGTTGAATCTTGTCGTGATGGGTTTGTTCTCCTATGTTGTGCCTTGCATTTGTGAAGTGGTTGTTTTGTTTCTACAATGTACAAATATGGATATGTCTCACTGCATTGTACTGCATATATCACATTACCGAGTTTGTGTCTAGGTGCTTTATCCTTGAGGTGGACAAGCTTCTGCCTTAGTGTATTTTTGGGTTTAAAGTGTATATCTATGTTGTGTTGGTTGAAAATCCTCCATAGGTATTCAAATATGTACACAGAAGCACTATTCAGAGTCTCGCTAACTCTAATAAAACCTTTGGGATTGCCCTATGTTTGGTACTCACAGATGAGATATTAGTCTTCCCAAATTTCCTGCATAAATTGTTCTTATCTATAATTTTCTATTTTAAAAAAACCAGCATGACCTACAAAGTGAAGCATTATGCCAAAGTAACTGGAATCTGTTGAACATGTCCGCACATCAATTCTGCATGACCAAGATTCAATTGCTCCTCGTGCTATTATTTTGTCATTCCAAATTTTCTTCGTACTCAGTTACAACATCAAAATCTTTTGCGTGGTGTAATTATGTTCAATTTTCAATGTAAAAAGTTAAATTAGCTCTCAGGTTACATTTCAGAAAGCAGGCCATTCTTAGAAGTTCCTCAATTGAATCGTAGGCAATTAAAATTTCTAAGAGAGACTCCAGATAATTTTCTTAAACAGGATGAAGTCTCAGAAGTAGCTAAAAGTAATTTCCTTTGTGGAAGGCCTGAGAATGCATATTATGTTGTATGAATAATGCATTGTTTGATTTAAACCACCTGAGAAACCAAAGCCCATTGATATGGAATGGCTACACACAGCAAAGAGGTGCTTTACCAAGATCTGCACCTTGTTTTCACACTGCTTATTTCATGGAATTGGCAAAGCAACTATGAGAAAGCTGAAATGGAACAGAGAAACCAATTTTTGGGTCTGTTTCTTGCAACACAACTTCTAGCCTGCTCACTATTCTGTTAGTATCTGGCAAATTAATCTCACTTCATCTTTTGGAAGATAAAGAGATAGATGGATAGATGATAAGAGTTCCTGTAGATGGTATTGCTCATTTCTTATCAAAGTTCTTAAAGCAGCCTGCAAAAAACACTTAGTATAATCTAACTAAAGCATTTTGAAAGCTGTCTTTTTCAGTGGGGGAATACAGAACATAAAATGTATAATCTTATTGAAGTTAGTGACACTTGAGAATTAGGAACGTTGGTGGACCACACTTCTTTGTTTGAACTCTTCTCTCTAAAAAACTTACAAAATTAATAACATTAATCAATATATAAAATCATCTAAAATACTTTAAAAATGGAATGAAAGCTAATTGCAAGCATTTAAAAGTGGCTTTTAGTAGGAAGAATACATTAAAACTACTATTTTCTGAAAGCCAATCTAGAAAAAGAAAGTTTGATAAAATTCATTAGTCATGGTTTTATTTATCGACTATTTTCTAGGTCTTCCGAAGGTTTAAAATCCCATGGCAATATAACATAGAATTTACGGTGAGGAAACATAAACAATACAAAAAAAACCAAACCCCCGGCCAATTAAGTAGTCAGTTTAATACCCAAATGTCCTACAGAATAACCAGATCTTCAGAACTTCAAGAATTAAAAACTAGAATGTAAAGAAAATCTATTCCTTGGGAGGCAAGTTGTTGCTCTCTACGCAATTGAAGTAACATGCAATTCATGAAAGTTTATGTCTTTTAATAAAATTTATTGGTCAGAAAAGATGCTGCAAGATGCTGTGAAAATGAGGAAAGATTTATGAATTCAGAAAAAAGTTCCAACTTAAAGAGGTATACCAAAAAAACCAGTAATTGATTCAAAGAAGAACATACCAAGACGTACACTGACATTCTGTTTAGTAAAGGGGTCAACATCCAAGATATTTGAGAAGGTATTTCACATGCTACCAAAATAATGGTTAGGATCATCTAACACTGATTAGAGCCATACTTGGAAAGGGAGCTGTTAAATATTCAAGCTGGACTGGTCTTAGAAGAGGAAGAAAAATATTTTTGCTGATACATGTTGGATTATTGAGAAAATCAAAGAACACTGATTATTGAAAGGTCTTCATTGTGTTGATCACGTCAAGCTGAAAAAAGTCCTTATGAAACTGTGAAATAAAGAATATCCTTGTGAGAAACCTATATTCAAGACATGAAGTTACAGCCTGGATGGAACATGAACAAATACAGTAAAGAGTATTAATGTTTTTGAACTTTGTTGAAGAAGACTTGAGAATACTATGGATAGACAAGAAAGCAAACATATGATTTATAAAAACAAATCAACATCTCTCAGACAAAGCACAAATGACTAGGCTTTTATTACCATTGTTTGGACACATTATGCAATGACCCAGCCCCCTAGACACATCCATAATACTTGGGAAATATGCAAAGAAAAAGAAAAGGATGACCAGCAGCAATGTGGATAGACTCAATCACAGTAGTATTAGGTGCATCATCTGCTGAAGGGTCAGACTGAGGACAAATCACCCTAGAGAAAGTTTAACTATGTGATCACTAAGAGTTGACACTGACTTGATGGCATATATTCAATCAGGTACAACCATGCCAACTTGAGTACATGATTAATAAATGCAATACAGTACTGATGTTACAAATTTATTTGTGCTCTAAAAATATTAGCAACCCCTCTGACAACTTCTGTGAGAAGCCTTTATAACATCACAAAATGCTTGAACATCTGCTAAAATGGATGATCAAATTGTCAACGGCCATATATTAACAGGTAAAAGAACTCCATGATCAATCAAAGTTTCCTCTAGGAATGACTGCTTATATTGTCAGGACCTGCTGTATAGCAGCAGTGCATAACAGGAATAAAAAAAAAGTAGATGAAGTGGAGTGTGATAGGCTGAAGAAAAGTAGGTGGGATGTTGTCTTGCTTCTAATAATGGGGAACAGCAATCTTGACTGCTGAACAGAAAATTTACAGTAATTCTCAATCCTATGAGTGATTTTAGATAGAACAATGGTTTATACTAAGAATTGGCTGAAAGTACATTCTGTTGAATTCTGTGAAGTATGCTTGCAGTTATTCATGGTGTGTGACTCATCCACTTTGCATAGGTTCTGAAAAATGCATGTAAAAATGAAGGTGGTACAAAGTGTTCTGAAAATATTCAGGAAACAAAATAAACAAATCACATTTTTGTTAAAGACCAGAGAAAGGAAGATCCTGTGTTGGAAAACCCACAATTCAAACATAACCCCTTTTTGTCTTTTTTTGAATATAGTACATCATTTATTTATAAGGTTGATGTACTACCAAATAACCTTCTATTGTTCTATCCTCAAAACAACCTGAAAGGAAATGTCCCATAGAAAGTGTGCCAAAAGCCACACAATAAAACTTCACATTTCCTCATCAAATCTCCTCTGCTTTTGACCTATTGCCTTCTTCCTTTTACAGTTGTCAGCTGTCTTGATAGCTATAAGGTTGAATCATAGTTATTTCCTTTCTAAACAAAATTTGCCCAGTAACTAAGGCCATTATTTACCTAGTCAGAAAAATATAGAATTCAATGATCAGTTGTAAAATATATATATATACTATTCTTTGCGCATCAACCTACACCTTTCTGACATGGTTCTTCCTCCTTCTCCTTTTCTTCCTTGATGAAACATTAACATGTGAGAAAATTACTGGTCTGAAAATTGCAATTCCTTTGGACAATTGTTCCTTTTGTTTTGTTGTATAATTGCGATATTTCAAGAGAGGCATTATAGGGTTTTATTGGCACAGTCTTTTTATAGATCCAGTTAAAAGATCCAAAAATACCCATTTCGACTCTCGGATGACTCTTTTGAAAGAACACTCAGTGCAAAAGAATTCTTACAGTATGGTAAAAGTGAAATTGTGTTTAGCATGTAAGAAGATTATTTCAAGGATCTCAAATGGTACCACACTCAGGTTGGCATGTTAGTTAATTTCCATAACTTTGTTGTGGTCTGCCAGCAACCTGTGGACCTGGCAGTGGAGTTGGACAGTGAGGAGGCTGGAGAGGACAATAGGCCAGTCCTGGAGTCAGGGGAAGGGCCGGACGAGGGCTCTGCATTGGAGGCAGAGATGGGGCCAGAGCCATCTGGGAGTGATGCGCAGACTCCGGAGCCTCCAGAGGTGGACAGCAGAGAGGCAGAGGAACAGGGGGAGCTGTTCCTAGTGCATGCATGCAAAGAGCTGCCAGAAGGCAAGAGCAGCTGAAGAAAAAAGGACAACTCTGGAGTAAGACCAGAAGATGATTGGCCACTCCCATAAGGCTTAAAAGAGCAGCAACAAGCCGTTGGGTTCTTTGTAGAAAAGCAATGTTGATTCCCGTGCTTCTTGTCAGTGTCTCTTGAACTTTGTGGGGGTTTTGCCAAGAAAAGCCTTTGGCAGGTTGCCAAAGATATCAAAGGTTGGTGATAAGGCCAACGGACTGGTTACTAAGAACTTTGTTTTGGACTAAGCTGAGAATGAATTCATTCTCATCTCTTTTAATAAAATAAGTTTGTTGAGGACTGAATTGTGTTTGGTAATCACTACTTGGGCCTTGGTCACAACAAACTTTCCATGAATCATTATGCTCATGGATTATACTATGGTTACATTATAATAACATCTTCAGATTTATCTAGGAAGAGATGAAATATTTTATTTTTTTCCATTTAACAATGCATATATCCAAACTCATAGCATTCCATATTATTCAATGCTTGTGATATGCATGTATTATAAGTTTGATCATATGCATGTTCATCTATTGATCCCAACTTTTTAAAAGACGCATTTTCATATTTTATATCAGCTTACGTGTTCAAGAATCAACACTGGCTTATGGGTTTTTCTTTCCGGTGATTGATACTTCAGAGCTCACACTTGCAGTGGTTGATACAGAGCCTATTGAGCAGATTGAGAAAAAATTTAGATGGATAAAAAAAATCTGAGGGGTGAATTAAAATACATTGCATGTGACAAAAAGGAACTTCCTTCCATTTACACTTTCTGTTTAGAGAGATGAAATTGGTGGATGGTCAATCAAACAAAGAATTTTTAAAAATAGAAATGCTTTAATAGTTCTAAAAGAAGTGCTTTCATTGTCCTAATAAAGTTTAAAATGTCTGAATGATAGCCAACAATGATATCAGAAGAGAGTCAAATTGAACCTTAGTTATCCTTAAAGTGATAAAGTAGCAATAAATGGCATAGTTGCAGTGCAGAGTTAAATCACGAGCTATCAGAGTGCAGAAATATTGCTTTTTAGTTGGAATGTCTTATAAGTATATAAAGAAAGAAAGTGCCTTTAATTTTGAGGACAATTCACTTTCAGGATGAGGTGTTTGAAATTTTGGGAACATGCCATGAACACTGTTGAGAAAGTCTTCCATGGCAAGTATGACTGGTCACAACCATCAAAAGGCAATGTGGTTTCTGCCACCGTCTTGAGCCTCCCAGAGTACTTCCAGTTTATCTTTAAAAAAGTATGTTGATGGGAATAATGATTGGCATTGGCTGGATGTTGATTGGAGCTAAGTCAATTTATGCATATCTGCTTCAATATATTTTTAATTACTAAAAAAATAATTTCGTAGACTTTGTCCCTGTTTACTTATAGGAGCTTTTAAATATAATTAGGTTGGCAGCATCTGGGAAATCCTTGTAGGTTGCTTTTTTGTCATCTGATTCAACTTATTAATGGATCACAAGTATCTGTCTTCCAATTTATGAATTAGACACAGCACTAATAATTAAGGCTCTAGAATGGAGAAATAATCTTTTTTAAATGTTTTTCCAAAATGTAGTGATGTGTAAACTTATCAAGTGATGGTAAGTCTACTTTGTGTTCATTGCCTCCTAAAAGTTTGGTAACACATCTTGCAAAACATACTGAAGAATTCTTAGAATTAAATCTGAAGTGGCATTTTCTCTTAATAGTTTCTTCAATTGGCATAGTAACTGCCATAATTAGACTCTGCTTTTCTAGCTTATATGTGTGTAAAGATAAATGGGTTTTCAGATTTTGACTGTTTCCTTTGTGGGTTTGTTTCTGATTTCATGTTTCAGCTGAAAATCACCCAAACATTTTAAGAGGCAATGGCTGTAGTAGTGATTCTCACAGAAACTACCTCTAGGTTGCTAGAGCAGAAATTGTTCCTGCTTTAAGGCCTTCTATCAAGTTCAGAGCAAGGAGAGAAGTGAGGAGGATATAATCACAGCTCCATGTCCTGTTTAATAGACTCCTAAAAAGATTAGGAGAGATCATAGCAGGGGTGGGTTCTAAATTTTTTTACTACCAGTTCTGTGGGCGTGGCTTATTTTATGGGCATGGTTTGATGGTCATGTGACAATTCTTTAAGATTTAGCAGAGGTACTGGTCTTCCAGGCTTTTAACTGCTTGTAGAGCTGTACCAGTCTACCCATTTGTTCTTGGAGCATCCTGGTCTTCCTATTTGTTTTTGGAGGCACTGGTCTACCCATTTGTTTTTGGAGGCACTGGTCTACCCATTTGTTTTTGGAGGCGCTGGTCTACCCATTTGTTTTTGGAGGCACTGGTCTACCCATTTATTATTGGAGCATCCTGGTCTACTCATTTGTTTTTAGAGGCACCGGTCTACCCATTTGTTTTTTGAGCATACTGGTCTACCACCACACTGCCTTTTAACACTGATCAGCTGTTGGGCGGCCCTTTGAAGCCCCGCGGCAAGAGTTTAAACAGTTTTTTTCCTTCCAGCTGTTCAGCTGGGACTCGGAGGCAGCAAATAGATTGGGGGCAGGGCCAAATAAAAGGTAAGAATAATGAGGGAGGAGGGCCCAGCTCCTGAACAAAGAGAACCAGATGAAGGATTTCGGTTTGGCTAGTCTAGAGAAAAGAAGGACTAGGAGTAACATGATAGCAGTATTCCAGTATTTCAGAGGCTGCCACAAAAGAAGAGGGGATCAATTTGTTTTCCAAAGCACCAGAGGGCAGGACAAGAAACAAAGGATGGAAACTAATCAAGGAGAGAAGCAACCTGGAATTGAGGAGAAACTTCATAACAGTGAGGACAATTAACCAATGGAACAGTTTGCCTTTAGATGTTTTGGGTACTTCATCACTGGAGGTTTTTTTCAGAAGAGACTGGACAGTCACTTGTTTGAAATGGTATAGGGCAGTGATGGTGAACCTTTTCAGCATCTAGTGCCCAAACCAGAACATGTGTGCATGTGTGCATGCCAGAGTGCCAAAAACCCAAAGATCAGCTTGCCGGTGTGCACATGCCTGTTTTTTGGCCATTTTTGACCGTTTTTTGGGCATTTTCAGGCCATTTTTTGGCCAGAAACCAGAAGAGCAGCTGGCGACAACGCGCATGCCCACAGAGGAGGCTCTGCATGCTACCGCTGGCATGCATGCCATAGTTTCGCCATCATGGGTGTAGGGTCTCCTGCTTGAACAGGAGGCTAGATTAGAAGACTTCCAAGGTCCCTTCCAGCTCTATTCTGATTCTGATTAGATCAAATGAACTGGGAGAAATGCTATAGTTCCGTTCTCTATATATACACTTATAAAGAGATGCTAAAAGCATAATGTAACAAGAAAGGACTTCATACTGCCATGCTGAGTTGGGTATTAATTTTATTACTTGGTATGCTTGTATGAGCTACACTGGAAGTTCTGCTAAAAAGTAACATGCAAATAATTAAACTGTTTATTGTTCAGCACTTTCCAGCAGTAAACAGACAGCTAACAAGATTAGCAGTCTGAAATGAATCAAGATTTGGGAATCTAAGCCATGGAACAGAACATCAGAACATTAGAATGGAACAGAACATCAAGCCAGAAGATTGGACCACGGAACAAGTCGGAGATCATGAACAAGAAAAACCAAGGACTAGAACATACCAGAGGTCAGAAAGAGTTCATTGCTCAAACAAGGTTTAGCTATAACAGGAAGCTCCTGAAACTTCTTCCAGATCAAACAGCAAGGTTATTTTATCCATAAGACTATGCATGCAATGTGGTTGGGTACTTTATTTCTGAATCAGTGTTTCTTAATCTTGGCAACTTTAAACTGCAATGGGTAGCTGGTGAATTCTGAGAGTTGAAGTCCAGACAGCTTAAAAATTGCTGAAGTTGAGAAATACTGTTCTGGATTATCATTGTGTTGTTTTTCACTGTTGCTGTTACTCTGTTGCTGGTAAATAATGGCAGATGTAACTCACACAGGGAAGTCTTTGAACACATTCTAGGCATGGTGCTTATTATTAATCTCTATGGAAATCTCAATCTGTTTAAACAAAACCTCCTTGCATTGCAAAACACTGATATTTTAACTTGCAGAGAATGATTATGTTTGTAATTAGAGAAATTGCCAAAGACATGAATTGTGGCAAAAGTGGAGCTACACGCATTCCACAAACTTCCCTGAAAGCCCAATTTTCTTTTAGCAGCTTCAGTGGTAGGCCCTCAGGGGCCTAAATAGCTATACACATTTCTTGCCTCCATTACCACCAAATTGAATGTACTGATGCATACATATCTGATGCAAATTTAAAAAATAATAAACAGGAATAACGTACCTACCCAGAGTGGAAAAACTTATGATATTTGCACCTATTCAATGAACAATTTCTAGGTTCCTTCTTTATTGTTAAACTTGACTTGACCTGGATTCCTTTCAAATAAATGATTGCACTCTTTTTTTTAATGCTATTTTAATACTGAATGAGCCATCTTAAAATAGGACATCTTATCAACAAATGTTTTATATCTCGTTTCCCAAAATCCCCTGCTCAAATCCCCCTTTTTAAAAAAAAATAAAATCAAGAACACTTTCAGATACAAAAAAAAAATAGACTTGTCCCCAGTACACATTTACAAAAGCATAAAAGTGTTTGTTGGATCCTGGTCATTCTAATCTAATTATACTCCATATTGTTATTCTTCAGATATTCAAAAAAATGCTTCCAAAAGTATTGCCCAAAATGGGCATTGTTTTACCAACAAACTTATTTGCCTGCTTCCATTTTTCTTGACTCACAGGCTTAGATTTTTTTTTAAGTATTAATTTATTCTGCACATTTGGAATTTATCAATAGAGTTTATAAAATATAGAGATAAATAAATGCCTGATCTGGTTTACATCACTGATTCCATCTATGCATAGTGTTTACAGTATTTGACAACAACAACTTTGAATGTTTTGTTCACATGCCATCTATCACTGTCGGGCTGCGGTATCTCCTGATCCATTCCAGATGGAGATGCTGCTGAAACTCCATGCAGATCTTGTGCATATGCAGAGTAAAGGAATGGAAACGTGAGAAAGTCCTGCTATGCTACAAAATACATTCCCAGATATAATGAATTATGTGTCACATGCAACCTACAGATCTGCTGCTTCAAAGCATGAACATGGCCAAGTTAATCATTAATCACATTTATAACAAAACATATGTAACCAATAGAAACAAAGATGTGACTGTTGATGCTCAAGTACCAGAATGAATTTTAAAATGTATGCAAAACTTTATAGAGCAATTCTCCAGTGCTGTCTTAGCAAATGATATTGCCACATGATCCTACAATTACTTACCTAGAAGGGAATCCTACTGAACTAAATATATTTCTCAGATGTTTTTGTTCATTGTTGTTTTTTTATGACTCTGTCTGTATTTACTGTTCCTGTATAAAAGATAAAGTAATAAATGAGAGTTTTTTTTCTGCATTGTAACTACTCTCTTAGAGATGTCCCAGATTATCATTTAAACTGCACTGCAAAAGTGACCCATTTATATAAAATGAATGGGTGATTCTGATCATTCAAAACTATTAATTTTTTAAAAAAATCTGCATTAGCATCATCGCTCCATGGCAGTTTGCACCCTACTAGAATCACAGTACAGCATTTCTTAAAACTAAAGTTAAAAGTGTGTGTGTGTCTGTGTGTGTCTGTGTGTGTTATGTATGTGTGTCTGTGTGTATCAGGGGTGAAATCCAGCAGGTTCTGACAGGTTCTGGAGAACTGGTAGCAGAAATTTTGAGCAGATCAGAGAACCGGCAAATACCACTTCTGTCTGGCCCCAGAGTTGGGTGGGAATGGAGATTTTCCAATATCCTTCCTCCAGGAGTGGGGAGGGAATGGAGATTTTGCAATATCATTCCCCTGGAGTGGGGTGGGAATGGGGATTTTGCAGTATCCTTCCCCTGGAGTGGGGCAGGAATGGGGATTTTGCAGTATCCTTCCCCTGGAGTGGAGTGGGAATGGAGATTTTGCAGTATCCTTCCCCTATCATGCCCACCAAGCCACACCACGCCATGCCCACAGAACTGGTCGTAAAAAAAATTGGATTTCGCCACTGATGTATATACACACACACACACACAAAAGCAGTTAGGTTCATTTAAAAACCTCATGTACAGGATGAATAATATATTCACAAAGGCCTAGGAAAATAAAAACCTCTTTGCCTGACATTTATTATTTATTTATTTATTTATTGGTTCGATTTATATGCCGCCCTTCTCCAGAGACTCAGGGCAGCTTACAATGCATTGGAAAGATAACAACATAGATACCAGGATACCAGGCAAATCTCCCAAGGAAGGCCTTCTAGATCCAGCTGAGATTACTAAGAAGATATGTATTACATATCAGGATGGGAAAGCATTAAGAATTGCATTCAAGAGGATGACCTTAATATATGGACAACGATATATGGAAGAGCTATT
Source organism: Stegonotus admiraltiensis (assembly GCA_032468215.1). Lineage (NCBI taxonomy): Eukaryota > Metazoa > Chordata > Lepidosauria > Squamata > Colubridae > Stegonotus > Stegonotus admiraltiensis. The sequence continues at coordinate 74,280 of JANHZT010010608.1, forward strand.
CTTTTAAATACCATGATCTAGTAATATTAGTTTTTTTTCAACTACAAAAAGATCAAACTGGAAAAATCATGTATATTGGCTTATTATGAAACTGAAGTTTTTAGTTCGTCTTCAAGTTCATGTATAATGAAGTAGAGAAATCTAGAGAAGAAGTTACCAGGACATGGATTGCTGATCTGAGGCTACAGCTAATATATCTTTTCAAAGTTATTTTGATATCTGCATTTTCTTTCGCAGGATCATCTAACATGCAAGCAATTCTTCTTCTTTTTTTTTGCTTTGATTTATATGCCGCCCTTCTCCGGAGACTCAGGGCGGCTTACAATGCGTTAAG
>JANHZT010010608.1:162025-172247 GCA_032468215.1 Stegonotus admiraltiensis
GTCTTAGGAATTCTGGGAGTTGAAGTCCGCAGGGTGTGAAAGAGCCAAGTTTGCCTACCACTGCCCCAGACCATAGAGATGAATGTCCAGAATGTCCAGAATTGTTGAAAATTTTTAACTGGTGATTCACTGCATTGCATATACCCTCAGGGCAAAAATTCCTACAAAACACTCTGTTTCTGTCTAGGCCCCTTTAAGATATCCCAGATGTTGAGACATCCATAAGATGAGAAAGAAAATGGAAAATATCAGTAAAACAGAGGATACTATAGCTACGTCTTTGGAGACAAAAAAAAAATCAGTGCAACAAGTAAGGAAATCAGAAGCAGGAATGCTTTTTGGGGAAATGCTTGGAAGTTCATTGATCATGGCTAGAGCTGAGGGAAATTGTCATTTAAGACATCAGCAACACACTCATTTGGGAAAGGCAACAAGATGAAGAAAAGCAACATCAAGGTTTCCAGGCAAATACACTGCCTCTTGGTGTGGACACCAGTAATAATGAGTTGTCACATGCAGGAGTCTTCCAGAATTTTGCAAGATGGAGCAATTTACAGTAGCTTCTAGGCACTTGAGATGGGCAAAGAGAACATAAATCATGATTCACACAGATATGTTTAGAGTCAGTTTGCTAAATGGTGGTTAACGTAAAGCTTAGTTTAATACCATATCAACTGAGCAGCACAGGAAGATAAGCTGTAATATAAGTCCTCCTCACCTAGTAACTACCAGAACTACAAAATTATATTTTCTTGAAGTCTTTGTGTGAATCCATCCAATCAATTTTTCTGTTTTTAAGTCCCTAAATATTTATTTTGTCAGATAAGGCTCTGACTTCCCCCTAAGTCCAACATAGTATTTTCCAGTTGATCTTTCCACAGAAATATTCAACAATGTCTTTACTAAGCAGACAACGATTAGCTCATGCCTACATGCATACAGTTTACAATCCCATGTTATATGGTTTGTTGTAGTATGTAATTTGCCAAAAATGGAAGTCGCAGTGTGTACCAATACCAGAAGTCCACAGTCTTGGCTATGAGATTCCATAAACATAGAGAGCAGGCTTTAGTGAGGAAGAGGGGAAAGAAAAAGTAGTTTGTCCATATCAGTGCATAATCCAGGCAAAGTTAAATGCTGAGCCATTTAATTTTATTTCTGGATTATGTGAAGGCCCTTAATTTGGCTCATGTTCTCTTCTTTATGCAAAATTACTTGCTAGAAAAGAGGGAAAGATTCTCTGTAGGCAGTTTTGCACAAAATTCTTCCATGAACTCCTTGCAAGCAAAATATCTGCTAGGCATGTAGAAATCTTTTGCTAAATCTTGCTCTTGCAAGTTGAGAAAAATAATTACATTTTTGCACTGTATGTTGCCTGTATACAAAATAGACTGGTCTTACAATATTATTAACAGTGGAATCCAAGATCCAGGTGGTGTGTTGTATGGAATCTTCTCCCAAATTATTTGCAACTCTCTAAACCCTTATTTTTTGGCCATTTATATAAATTAGAGTAAAAACCTCAATTTGTCTCTTTCTCTAACCAAACAGTTGTTTTTAAATAATAGATGCACATCTATAATTCTCAAGTCACCCAGATTGCAGTAGCAACTCCAAAATAAGAGAAATAATTTTGCCATTGGAATGCAGAATATTACCATACTGTGGCTGAGAAACTAGACTTATAGGCAGTCCCTACATTCAAAGCTACAGTGGACATCTTGGAGGATAACACAACTACTACATCAATTTGTGTCTATAATATAGATTATTTATTAACAGTAAGCTGCTCAGAGAACCAGTATGAGGCACAGATTTTACTGAAGTCTGAGAATGTTTTTGATCTCCAATAGGTATACACATACAATTTATAATTCCAGGCTTTTTGTGCTTCACCTAGGCCCTCAAACTTTTAGCTGCCTGCTATTAAAGAAGCTGGCAAAGTACTCAAGTTAAGTAGATTTCCTGAAAAATCCCTAAGAAGACTTGATTACTCAAAAGCCTGCCTCCTTTCTGGAAATGGGCAAAACATCTTTGACTAATTCTCTCTGTTGCATTGTGAAAAGAAGAAACTAATTGAGCTGGGTCTAGGATGTAGAGGCTGAGGCTCCCAAGCCAGATTGCCTCTAGTTAACTCTTAATCAACCGTAGGACTTAAAGTCTCTCTCTTGACTTGAATATAATACCTAGTGACTATATATACTGACTACAGTATGGAAAGGATTTGTTTTCTGGGATTCACATCCCCCCTCACCCAATTTCCTAGTCTAATTTACAGTCCTGGGATTTTATGGTGCTCCCTCTCAAGTATGTACCAAATTGGACCTATTTAGCTTTGAGCAAGATAAGCCAGGATATTGCTATTTGCTATGACTGTGGTGAATTTACTGAACTACAATTGTACATACTCAGTCCTCAGGAATGTTATTTTTGTTAAATATATTTGTTAACCCCAGGCCTACAGATGCTTATTTTATTACTTTCATTTATCCAGATTTGATGCATGCATGTATTTGACTTTAAGTTGCCAAGAAGCACAAATGGGAAAAGTAAGCAATGCAAAAAGAACCATCTAAGGCACGGGTGTCAAACTCACATCATCGTGACGGCATCATGTGATATATCAGGACTTTTTTCCCCTTCGCTAAACTGGGCGTGGGTTTGGCCAGCATGGAACACATCTGGCCCACAGTCTGGGAGTTTGACAGCCCTGATCTAAGACTATTATATCCAACATTCTTTGGTGAGTCATGGATAGTGAAGCAATTCCCTAAGCAACGTCAGGTGGTTGGATATGGTCAACACCTGAATTGCCTGTAACATCAGGCCAATGAACAACATGGAAGGTTGAATCCTAAAAAGGTGAGGGCCCTGGCTGCTTTCCAAGGTTGCCAAGTGCTGCTGGAAGATGAAAGAACCTGTTTATACACCAGAGTCCTTGCCTAATGCTATAACTCTTTGTCCTTTATTAACACCATGGGGTAAAAATCAAGAAGACCTCCGAGATCCCTTCCAACATTGTTATTATATTGTTCTGTTAAGAAAGAGAAGACAAAAACTTCTGAACTCTGTTCGCAGCTCAGCAATCACTAAGCTGATCTGGCCAAGTCAGCTTAGTAACAATGCCTCTCTGACTGGCATAATTCACATGCTAAGAAGTAGCCCCTCTAGTCTTTTGCAAGACTACTTCTGACAGAAAGGCATTCTTGACTGACACGGCAAAAAATATTTCTTTTTTTTTCACAGCCTGGTAGTTAAGAACTATCTGGACATGAAGCTCAATGGATTTTAAGTCATTAAAAAAAATAATCACAAGCAGAACGCAGTTTGAAATAGCTTTGTCAAACTGTGGTTAGTTCTCTGAAATCCCTATGATATTTTCCCTTAACTGTTCCACAGATAAGGTTGCTGAGTAACAGCAGCTCTCACAGCTCACATGATGAGAATGAATGTTTGCTGCTGCACAGTAAATAGCCACTCTGCAAGCACAGCACCCCACCCGTGGGACAGCAATGCCATCACAAATAGATACAGGATATTGCACTGACACCTTTGTACCTGAACAAAAGGCACCCTTGAGCAGCCTTGAGCAGGAGCAGTATGATAAAGCCCACACAGGGCTCCCTCCCTTGGGATTATTCCAGAACCTTTTTTGAAATGTTCAGCTTTCATTTAAAAATGCAAAAGGAAGATGTAATGCTTCCTATTCATATTGTGCTTTCAAAACTGTTCCAACAATGTTACAGCCATTTTCTGGAGGCAATCTGAACATCTTTGCTGGATGGGTTGCTATTGCTGTCTTATGTGTACCTTGTATTTCAATATTCTGCCCTGGTTTTAGAAGAATTCTATAGATTGACTGACCAATTATTAGAAACATGAATGAAGATAACTCTCCCTTGTTTTCTATTTGGCTGTGCACAGCACTGAAGGTCTGCAACTTATGAATTATACAACCACTGCTTCCTCATTCACACACACACACACACTTTTCTAAATTTGGGTGGGGACCCCAAATATAACATTGCTGTTCATTTGATAATCTGTAGAGCTTTTTTGAGTTCAGTCACGCAAGAATAACATAGCTAAATCAATTAAACAAGAGGACAAAATAGACATGCAATCAAGGAATCTCTGTGTTTCTTTTATGGATGTAGATAACCTGATAGTCATTAGATTTTGTATTTCAAAAAAATTATGAGTCAGTCATTTTGTGCCTTTTTGTCCCAGTCTATATCTATAGCTATAGCTATAGCTATATCTCTTCATAGTACCTAGAAGAGCTTATTGATGCTAGGAAGTGGGAAATAGTGGAAAGGCATTAAAAGATTAAGATGTATAAACTATGCTGAATATGTGCAATCCTACCCCCCCCCAAAAAAAGCTAATTTGCAATGCACATAAAAAGGGGTGGGGCTTTGATCAAGATACCCTCTTGACTTGTGTGACAACACCTGCAAAAGATCAAACAAGCTCAGGTTTATTTATATAATTCCCGAGCCTTCTCCTCTTTGGCTGTACCCCTGCAACAGTTCCTTTAAGGAGCCTGGGGTTTGACCAAAAGCAGGATTTCTGAGCTCATTTGTGAGGGGGATGAGGAGGAGGAGGGGAGGAGGGGGAGAAGAAAGATGTTCTTAAGGCACACCCAAATAGGGTTGAATCAGCACCTGCATTCTTGGACAGCTGCCAAAGACCAGATTAAAGCCTATGGTAAGAATGCATGGTGTGTCATTTCAAGCAGGGCCAAGTGGCTGAATTTCACTATGATTAAATTTTTCCAGAATTTAAAATTTCCCCTAATGTAAACTTGGCTCTAGGGGATTGTGGATAATTGAAAGAATAGCTTGCACATCTTAAAAATAGTTTATCTCCAAGAATCAGTTGGTAAAGGAAGGAACTTTCCCGAGGGTCCCTTTAGATTTGGACACAGCCTCATACCCAAAGGCTAGAGAAAGGCAAGAAACTGAGCTGAAATCATCAGGATAAGAAGTATCCTGTTTGTTCTAAAGGCAAGCCTGGATCCTTGTCAGTTAGTTGTCATCCACCTCACCAGCCTTTTCTTTATGGACATTTTGCCAATGATGCATTACTGAGAGTTTGAAAACTTGCACATCATTTGGTGGCCTTCAGTTCTAATAAAGGCATTGCTTTAATGAGAATTTTGGATGTTTTCTTCTTGCCAAGATGGTTGCTTTTGCTCTTTGGGAAAACATGTTTGGCAAAAGTTTGGTATAATATCTTTGGGACCTGGAGAGCTATAGAAATCTAACATTTGTGAAGTAGCCAGACTTTCTATAGGAGATTACTGAGAATGCCAAGATTAAACCTGCTTATTGAAGTTCATTGGTGTAGAATGAATGGGAACTTCTTGTATACGGCAAGCCCAAGTTAAGCTATGCACTTCCCAGCAGCAGTACATCTATTATTTTCCTCTTTAGCTGGTTTCTCTTCAAAGAATCCATGGAAACAAAAAACAAAAAAGAGCCTGAATACTTAAATACTTTTTCAACAGTTCAGTGGCTTTTTTATTTCTCCGTGCCTTTTTATTTGTTGTTACTTAGCAAAACCACTTCCAGATTCCCAGCTGAGAAGCCTTCAGTCAATGAGGATGGAGTTTGCTATTTATAAACAGAAAAAAAGGAGCTAGCTGGTTTCTTCCATCCTCTTAAAAACAGAAAACAACTGAATGTGAGAGGAATTAGGATTGGAAAAGCAATCTGTCTTCCAGAAAAGTCACTAACTTGCCTTATTAATTCTTGGCATAAGTAAAAGTAAGATATAGTAACATTTTTCCTCACTAAACACTTTTTGTCTAAACATTTTTTTATCACGAAAAGACCAGACTCTATGGTACTTCATATGCTGCATAACAAACCCAGGTTTACCTATAATCAAGGATACATTTAATTGGAATAACTGGCTATTTCCTAGCATACACTAAGAAGGAGATTTATAAATGCATACATTAAAAATATGCATCACTGACTACCTTATATGCTTGTTTATATCTTCTGAGATGTAGTCACTGAGCTAATGTTTGGCTAATGAAGTTTCAATAATTGCACCCTAGTCGCACCTTGTTGCACACATATTTGTGACTAGTTGTTCTATTCGTTTGCTTACGTAAACTTTGTTCTGGTGAGTCATTCCTATGAAAAAAAGATGAGAATAGGGAGATAAAGAGAGAACAAGAGAATATATATTATGACCAAGCTCAAAGAGAATGTAAGTAATTATACAATACAGTCAATTACTAAAGATACAAACAATTACAAACCACATTATTAGGGAGCCAAAACTAACATGTGTTTTGGTTGCATTCATAAAGTGTTAGTTTTCAGACTATTAGAAGTAATAATCCTCATTATGTATTGCTTTGATTTCCTCTAGCAATTTTTGGGTAGTGTACTGTAAGAAAGACACAGGCAAATTGGAAAGAGTTCAAAGGAAAACAACAGAGATAGCAGAAATAGTGAAAACATTCTAGGAAGAAAGATCGAAGGTTCTCTTGAGTTGATAGGACAATATGATGCATTTGAAGGACTATCACACTGAAGAAAGAAAGCCTTCTTCTCAGATGCCCTGGAAGTCAAGGCTTTCTTTGGACAAGTTTTAGATAAACTTGAACATTACTATAACTGTAACAGCTGTTCAAAAATGAACTGTTTCCTATTGAGATGGTTAGCCCTCACTCATGGGTACTCCAGGAATGGCCAGGCTGCTATCTGTTTGGGCCATCAATCTTTACATTTCTTACATAATAATAGACATTTATTACATTTATAGTATATGCTTCAGGTTCCTAAAGAAGCAAGGAGCCTTTGTGACTCGTCCAACTTTCTATTTCTGATGATAATTGTGATCCTAAGATCCTATTGCATTAAACATTGAAATTCTAAAACAATAGCTCAGGAATTTGGGAGCTTTTCATTTTTAGATTCTATGACTCTGAACTTCAAATTCTATCAACATAGAGACTGAGCAAATCAACATTATCTTTGAATGCAATTAGAAATCCATTTACACAGTTCACTCTGCAATGTTTAAATTTTCAGGCATTTTTTTTATACAATGTCAAGTATGCTCCAGAAATTTTTACAACTGCAAAGAAGCCAGGACTGCAGGAAAAAAAGATTTTGATAAACTTCTTGTGGACAATCGAAATATTAAGATAGAATTCCACACTCCATGCCTATTCATATTTGTGCAGAAATCCTCTCATCCTGCCAGTTTATGTGTTTTAATAAATTTGCCAGTCAAAACATTTTCTTGATAGGTATACCGAGAGCAATATAAAATTAACCCACTCACACACACACCGATACAAATGATTAATTAGCTCTTGCTTTTAAGTAATGTATTTTCTGCAATAAAGCCCCCATACACACAATATCAGGCTCATAGAATGCTAGTAGGATTATGTTCCAAGCTGGCATACAGCAATACTGCACATAGTTAGAGGAATGAAGCCATTCAGCTATTACTGTTCATAGCAAAAACTCCATAGGCATCAAAGCAACTCATTTCTCATTAAGAAGAACTTCAGAACAGGAAACAATACAATCCGGACAGAAACCATTCAAGGTGGGCTTTGGCTTTGAAATCATTTTGTCTTTATTTTTAGCTGATTTTCAGAATAATTTTAATGCAATTCAACATGAAGGATGAATTTGAAACTTAATCTATTAAAGATCATGGTTCTTTTTGCTCAAAAAGGAAAACAGAATAAACTAGTATAATTTGTACATACAGGATGAGAAATTAGAGCAAGTAGAATTTTTGGTACCCAGTAGAATATTTACTGAAGAGGGAAAATGAATAAAGAATGTATAGAGAAATTTAAAAGCGTTAAAGGATTGGCAGAAAGGTAGTGAACAGTATGCCATATGTCACAAGGAATGAATATTTGTCAAAAGAAGTGAATATGTGTATCTAAGGGCTTCTGCCAATGTTAATTTACAAAACTGAGCCTTGGGACTGCCAGGAGGTCCTTAAAAGTTGAATGCACTGAGAATGGGCTACTCAGGTGGTATACTCAAGTGTAATAGAAAAAGAAGAATCAAGAATGAGGAATAAATTTGGCTGAGTGATCAGTAAGAAAGAAATACATTGAGGTTGTTTGGTCATACAAAGAGAATGAATGAGGATCAAATCACCAAACAAAAGTATGAAGAAAGGATGTTTGGGTCTAAAAGAAAGAGATAACTGAAAATGTCATAGTTGGACAAAGCTGATGAGCGCTTAAAAAAGAGAAATTACAAGTCTAAAGAACAAAAGGTAATCTATGAAGTGGCTTGCAAGGTTATAGAAAAGCATGGAGAAATATAATGATTAGATAATAAACTAGATTCTCTTTGATGTCCTTTCTTTGCTTCTCTCTGATTTTAATTATTTTTGCTCTCTTCAAAGAATGGAGAGGAGGGAAGTGGGAAAACATATATCTCTTAAAACATTTGTTTACTAAGAATGAAGGAATCTTCAGATCTGGGTACAATTAACAGAACAGAAAGACTTGTCTATGGAGATTCTCAGTCATCCAGGTCATAGTTGTCCCAAAGGTGCTTTTTCAAGAGGCAAGTGGACTTTCTTGTGTATATGTTTGGTGAATGCTTCCAATTCCTGTATTTTGATCTTGACCCAAGTATCGTCCACATAGTTTTACCAGTGAGTGTGTCAGCCTCCGCTTTTATATTACTTGCTTGCTATGGCTGTCATTGAAATGGGGGGAGGGGGGAGCTGTCTGGATAGTTGGGAGGGGGGAAGTGAGCTGGTGGAGTACATTGGGGAAAGTTTTCCTCAGCATTTCTCTGCAGCTGGGAGGGGCGCTGATAACCAGTCAAGGTCAACCATCCTGGCATACCAGAAGGATGGAGCCATCGGAAGCTGCACCCCACATGACCCCTTGGGGGGATGTGTATTGGATAATCCTGACTGGACCATTGGGGGGAGGGTTTTAAGGATGCTTCCTATATGTAATTATCGTGCCTATTGCCTCAGACCCTGCTTTTCTTTGGTTGCATTCAGTTCATACTCAGTAAAAGTGCCTTTCTCTATGAAAATGGAGTCAGGGTTTTTCTTTCTTGAGTACTGAAAGGAGGCATACCTGACAGAGTGGGTGGAATTTCTGTGAAGGAGTTTAGGGCTTTGGTTTCTACCTCTTCCTTGTAGAGATTGGCCACAATGGGAGACACAGGTGAATCCATGGCACAGTCATGTTTTTGTCTGTAGAAACCTTCATTGTACTTAAAATAGGTAGTGGTCAGGCAGAGGTCCAGCATGGAGGTCTGGGCGGAGGTTGGTTCTGCCACTTAAAGTGCTGTCTCTATCTCTATCTCTCCATGTGCTCATTTGCCCAGGACCCAAAAAACCCATGTGGTCCTGTCCATCATTAAACCATCTTTCCAAACAGCTTCCATGTTTCCAGTGTCTTTCTTCCCACTTGGAACTGAACCCAGATGGACATTTCTTCCAATACTATCATGACAACTTCAATTGCCTCCTGAAAAAGCACCTTTGGGATAACAGAAAGACTTAGTTTCCCAATTTTATTAATAGAAAATAGATATGAGTGCAATAAAATATACTTTTATGAGTAATTCCATGGATAACTGATTGTTTATACTTTGGGTGTTTCTTTCAGTACAGCAGCATTCATAGGGTGGGTCAGAAAATGGAAGACAGTGGTTGCAACCCTGTGATCAAAACTCTGGTTCCTTTCTACACGCATATGACATTGTTTGAGGTCTCTGCTGTGCATGCCCGTTTCAGTTTGCATGATTTAAAAAAGGAGTTCTTCCATCACAGGCTCCAGAGGTGCAGGGGAGTGTGGGTGTAAATGCAGTAGAATTACCAACAGTTTGAAGGAGACTTTATTTTTCCACTCAATGAAATAGAGTGGAATCAGTTTTGATTTTATTGCTATGTTTTGTTTTTGTTATTGCTTTGTTATTGCTGTGTGTAAGTTTGTACCTGTTTAGAGTCAAACAGGGTTAGACTGCATTTAAGGCTAGTAAAATAATATAATAATACAACAGTAATTCAATGGTAATATGCTGCAGTACTGTGGCTGCAGTTCTATGATGCTGAAGTGCCATCTTCCTATAGAGTTTAGTCTTTATATAACCTTCACTTAGTCTTCATTTTATTTTATTTTTTATTTTTTATTTTGATTTATATGCCGCCCTTCTCCGGAGACTCAGGGCGGCTTACAATGCGTTAAGCA
>JANHZT010010608.1:217207-230920 GCA_032468215.1 Stegonotus admiraltiensis
CAAAACTGAATGCAATATTCCAAGTGTGGCCTTACCAAGGCATTATAAAGTGGTATTAACACTTCACATGATCTTGACTCTATCATGTGACTAGTTGAGTCACACACTTGATCCAGCAGAGCACTGCTTATATCCTTTTGTACTGCATTTCAACATCTCCTATGCTGCATTTCAGCATAATCTTGAGCCATGGTGGCGCAGTGGTTAGAATGCAGTATTGCAGGCTACTTCTGCTGACTGCCAGCTGCCAGCAGTTTGGCAGTTCGAATCTCACCAGGCTCAAGGTTGACTCAGCCTTCCATCCTTCCGAGATCAATAAAATGAGGACCCGGATTGTTGGGGCCATCATTATGTTGATTCTGTAAACCACTTAGAGAGGGCTGTGAAGCACTGTGAAGTGGTATATATGTCTAAGTGCTCTTGCTCTTGCTATCCTAATGCTCAGAACTTTTATAAGGATAAAGTATGCAAAGAGGAAAGAATTGGCACTGTCACAATTATCTCTAGTTGAGAACCCTCTGAAAGGAGCTTCGATAGGTTACCGGATACTGCTGGACCACCATTCGTAGCTTCCCCCACCACTGAAGGGCTGGCTCGGGCTCCTGAAAACTTTAGTTCAGCAGCATCTGAATGGCCACAGATTCCTCAATCCTAGTGTATTGCATGTGTTCCTGGAAACTAATATAGTCAGAACACAATTGCTGCTTCTCCCAGGAAACATGTTTTGCCAGTTTTACTGGTTTCTGGCCTGTTTCCTGGTACAATATTGTATATTTTTAAGATGTGCTTGTGTATTTTTGAAGCTATACATGAATCTGGCTATCTATAGAACTCCTAATTTGTATACAGAGTGATTAGGTCCAGCTTATTTTATCATTTGAGATCAATTAAGTCACAGCTAGAGATAATGGATCCTCTTGGTTTATCACTCCTCACATGTGAAATGATACCTTCATATTGCTTACTTTTATGTCCCTTCAACACCAGGCAAAGAATATTAAGAATCAGCAGAATTAGTTCTACGCACCCTAGTGGCACTTACTGCAAGGTGACAGTGTCAAGTTGATGAACACGGTGGAAAACATAAAAGGCAGTTACAATCAAACAGGTGCCCTTATTCTGTGTACTCATGATGTCATAGGTCTTGCTCCAGAGCAAACAGTACAAAGTTAGCTTGGCAGCATTTCCACTAGTACTATGGGGCAGGTGTTTCCCACTGACAGGAACTCACATTATCCTGCCTCCCAGCTTCTTCCCTCGGATAATTCGTAAATAGAAGTCTTGTTCCAATCTTGCCAAGGAGTGGCTTGCTGCTCCTTGCACATAATGCCTGGTTGGTTTGAATCCTCCCTCTGGAAGGAATTCTGCTGGCTCCCTGAAAGGAAGCATTGCCCAGGGAAGGAAGGCCCTAACCCAACAACACAAAACCACTGCCAAAGTTCTGAGGTACGGCAATGTCCTAAGAATCAGCCTCTTCTCTCTGGCATTTGCTTAATGCTACAGCCAGTCCTATAGGATGGATGAGGGCAGAATTTGGAAGCAAAGAATACTGGCCTAAAATTGAGTCCCAATGGGAATAAATGTTTCCTACAGACCTTTGTAAAATAAGAAAAATCTCTAGTTATGAACATCACTCGAAATGTTCAAATGGCAACCATTTTCTCATAAGCTTTTACAATAACTAATTTTGTACCAAAGTGAAATATTTCTCAAGACAGCCTGTTAAGCATTTTGTTGTTGCCCCTCACCCCAATCACTAGCTGCCAAAACTATTTCATTTAAGCAAGCAAAATGTTCAGAAGATACTTGTCTATGAGCTCAGGAGGAAGGAATGCTGAAATTAGCCAGCAAAAACGCTTTTCTCTGGAGGAGTTCCGGAGAGTAGCACAATCATGCCATGTTGAAGTGTAGTTGTAATGCGGCTGATCACACACAGGGACCAACATCTGGCTGCAAAGCAGTGCAAGCTAAACAGAAAACTTCTGCCTTCTCCTTTGCACAAGAAAATTGTTGCAAAATGCAGTGGCCTTCTAATTTAATTCCATCATTAAGGATATACTCCTCTTTACTATTGCTGAGTCATGCACTAGGATCACATTTTCCCCAATTCTCCCAGTAAAAGAACAGACTCCTTAATAAGATTCTATTATGCCACATATACAGTAGGTAGTTGAAATATTAGTTCATGTCACTTACTATGGTCTCAAATACCAGGATATAAGTAGTCCTCACTTAATAACCCTAATTGGGGCCAGTGAAGTGGTCCTTAAGCATAAAGTCACATGACTACCCAACTTAGTGATGACAATTCAGGCAGTCCCACTTGTGGTCAGAATTCATAGCTACAAACAATTCATAACTATAATGTCTGATTTAATTTTTAACATTTCTGATTCTTTCTCGTCCTTTTTTTGTGTACAGTCTCAACCAGAACATAGGTCACCTACAGAATTCTTGAAGGTTTGATTAATCATAAAGATAAATATGCACTGATCTTCATTGTTTCTTTCCTTGTAATTTCTCCAAAACTCAAACACCTATGTGACCTATTCAAGATACTCCAGTTCAGTGGTCAAAGATATTCATTTGTTTTAAAATATATACTTGTATGTTAGCACATCTTGATTTCGCTTCCCAGTTGCAGCCTGCCTTATGTGAGGCTGCTAGAATTCATTGGACAACATGCCCCATCATCCCATTCTGTATGACCTGGAGGGCATCAGTTCTAGTAGACTAGCCAGTCATATTTGAAAAAAGCATACAGGTAGTCCTTGACTTATGACCATAATGGAGCCTGCCCATTATGGTCACAAGTCATGATGTTCTTTATGTAAGGCACCTGCATGATTCAGGCAGGGTAAGTCCCTTTGTTCAATACTATCATGATTTCAAATGGTTGCTGAATGGTCATAAGTCAAGGAGTACCTGTATTATCATGGATAGTGTTGATTGTTACCAGCTGTATCTATAACCTTAGCATACTTTAAAAATGTTTTCTGCAAGTATAGCACTATCAGTATGCCCAAACTCTCTCAGCAATTATGCCTTGGATAAATTAATTTAAGAGACTAGGGGGGAAAGACAAATCAGTTAAAATCAGGAAGCTGGGAGCAAAAGGAGAGAGTGGTATATGATTTATTCTCCAATCAAGCTCTGAATTCTTTTCCCTACAAATATTTAAAAATATTTGGATCTAATATACAGTTGGGATGGAGTTCAGCTGTTAACTAATCCTCAGTCATTACACTGGCTTGTGCAAGGTCAAAGCATTGGACAAATATTTACTAATCAATGAGGTGCTGAGCTGCTGCTAAAAGCATGGCCACAAACAAAGGAGGCCACTTAGATGGAGAAATGAGAAAGGGGATGCTAACTTCTTAGAACTCCAGCATGGTGATCTTTTGGTTGTACTAGCAAATAACAATATAGATTCTCTCTAAGGGATGATTCCTGCAATAGGAAGGAAGACAAAAACTTACTTTGCCTTGTTAGATGGCAATAGTTCTAGGGATATTCTAACCAACTGCATTGGCATTCTTTGTGGTTTTGAACCTGATTTTTGTTACTAGTGAGGAAAAGGGTTGAAAACATTACATCATTTGAATTGGGGGAAACCTTAGGTATCCAATATATCACAATCACCTCAATGAATTAGCCTTGGAAGAAGAAATAGGAGTACTAATAGTGTGGAAGCCACTGTGAAGGCAAAAAGTCACCAGCATGGTGACTAGGGAAGGGAGAACCAACCCATGCAAAGCCAGGGTTTCTTTCTCCAGATTCAGAGTCCCAGGCTTAACTTTGAAAGCCTACAGGAATGCAGAATCAAATAATGATGCAGGGAAAGACATAGAAGCATCACATTGTAGGGAAGAGCTGTTGGAAATATAATGGCCTCCTTTGTGATGGAAAAATTTCTTTATTTAACCCTGCATTCTGAACAAAACTAATGCACCATTAGCTGGGAGTATTGAAAAAATTTCTATTGCAGGACAAATCTGGCATAAAAGGTGTGGAGATACTCTCTGTTGCAACAGAGGGCAGGACCAGAACCAATGGTTTATAACCACAAGATTAGTCTAGATTAAGACTAGATATCAGAAGGAATTTCCTGACTGAACAAGCTTCTCAGCCAAGGAATATTTTACCACATAAAGTGGTCAATTCTGCTTAGATGGCAGTTTTCAAACAGCCTGGATGAGACATTGTAGTGGATTCTGCCCTCAACAAAGCATTGGTTTAGAGCAGTGTTTCTCAGCTTCAATGACTGAGGAATTCTGGAAGTTGGTCCACACATCTTAAAGTCATTTGGACTGAGCAACACCAGACTACAGGTCAGTGGTGGGTTGCTACCGGTTCGCTCCGGATTGGGCGAACTGGTAGCGACAGCGGCGGGAAACTCCACCCACCCACCTGGGCACTTCTGCGCATGCGCAGAAACATTGCACACGAGCACAAGCATGCCCACCGGTAGCAACAGGTTTTGAAACCCACCCCTGCTACAGGTCCTTTAATGTTTATGCCAACTTAGGAATCTATGATCCACTTTGTCTAATGCAGCTTACGCTTAGATTTTGGTTATGTTTTAGGGCTCATCATTGAACTCCATCTTTCAAATTTTAGAAAAGTGGACTTTGGCCTACTGTTGAAATACTCTGCCTTTGCCTACCCAGGTAATAGCAGCTATACTGTCCAGCTCTAGAA
Organism: Stegonotus admiraltiensis; assembly: GCA_032468215.1. Classification (NCBI taxonomy): domain Eukaryota; kingdom Metazoa; phylum Chordata; class Lepidosauria; order Squamata; family Colubridae; genus Stegonotus; species Stegonotus admiraltiensis. The sequence goes on from JANHZT010010608.1 coordinate 221,909, forward strand.
AGCTGAGCTTAGTTAGTACATGAATGGTAGACTATTTCAGAAGCCCAGGGCTGCAGACTAGACCAGGAAATTGAAAAACATAATGGAAGAAACTATAGAATGCAAGAAAACTATACTGATGTATTCAAGTAAATTGCAGGAGTCACACTATACTTTGTGAAGAAAGTAACTCAGATGTTACCCTGACCTATTTCACTGTATTCTTTTACTTAGACTCCCTGCAACAGAACACAGTCTGAGTTTATTCTGAAATTCAGCCCTTCGTTGCTTTATTCCTTACAGAAGTGTTCTCCAACTATTAAAGCTAGAATAGCTTAATGCAGCTCCTCATATCATATGGTCTTAAATATAGATATGTTCTACTACAACCAAACTGATCTTTTTCTTCTCTCACAGAAGCTGAATAGTTTCAAACATTTCTTAAAATTCTCAAGAGAGTTAATAGCAATAGCATTTAGATTTATATACTGCTTCACAGCTTTACAGCCCTCTCTAAGCAGTCAGAGTCAGCCTATTGCCCCCAACAATTTGGGTCCTCCTTTTACCAACCTCAGAAGGATGGAAAGCTGAGTCAATCTTGAGCCTGGTGAGATTCGAACTGCCAAATTGCAGACAGCAGAACCAACACAGTTCTTAAAGAAAGAAACATTAGAAAATGGCACGTTAGAGAGAAGTCTATCCTAGTTTTTTTCCTTTGACAACTAAGCTTCTTTCTATATTTTTTAAACAAAAGAAGTGCCATTTATTAAGTTGATGGGTCTTTACTAATATCAGAAATTAAAATTACATTAATTAAAATAGTTTCAAATGATCTAAATTGTGCATATGTCTAATTTATTAAGTCTTTTTAAAAATTATTCATGCATACATATTTTCATTCAATTAAACTTATACAGTTTACAAGCCCATCCAATTAGAACACAGCCTGCAACTCCCTCTCCATAAATTGGAAATGTAACCAAGACAAGACACTAACACAGAACATAATAACATCACTTATATAAGTCCTGGAACAAAACACAATAGGCAAGACCCAAGTAATAATGTCCAGTAGCTTAAGGTGGAAAAACAAAACAATCTGGGAAAACAAAACAATCCTTGCTGCCTCAGGGTATGTTTAAATAACCAGATTTTAATATAGCCAAAAAGAAAGGGGTCATTCAAGGCTGCTTCATAGGATGGGAGACACACACAACAGAGAAAGTGTATTTATGCAGCCTCTTCAAATGGTGCTCCTTGACCTTATCCGACAGGCAGATACACCCTGAACTATGAAAGGCTTTAAAGGCAACCAGTATTTGTAATCAATTGTGCCTGAAAGCCAACCAAGTTTAGCAGGAATGTTATACCCGTAGCTACCATTAGAAGAGCCCATAACTACTTAGGTCTCTGTAGCCTGCAGTAGCTGAAGCTTCCAAATGCTCTTCACTGTGGTCCTGAATAATGATTTAAACTAAGAATTAGTCTCAATCTAGCCAACTGTACTGTAATTTATTCAACAAACCACAGTTAACAAATGCAAAATGTCAATCCGGTCATTGTGTCTTGGGAACTAAAAACGTGCACATATCAAGGTTCTTGGTGAAATATTATGTGCCTGAATTAAAATGACAAAGGCACAGGGCAACATAGAATGACCAAAACATAACTGTAGCTCTTTAAGCATTCTGGATTCCGTGAACTGCAAAAAAGGAGCAGTACAATATGGAGTACTAATAAGCCGCTCTTTCCTTGATTTATCTGCACTGAGTAATTCTATCATCCATGTATATTAGGGGGCAAGTAGAATTTCCTTGACCTGGGAGAAAGAAAGCTGATCATTGCTACCTGTACACAAATGTAAATTATCAAGTTTAATTGCAGTCATCTCAATGAGTAAAAAACTTTTTGATGGCTTGTGAATGACAATGACGTGAAGGAATTACCTCCGGCTGGGCAATTGCTTAATAGGAGGCCTTCAGCATTTCCTCAAGCTGAATTTTTCAATCTTCTGTGGTATAGTATATCTACTATCTTAATAAGTGTGTGAGAGAGAAAGAGAAAGAGAAAGAGAAAGAGAGAGGGAAAGAGAGAGGGAAGGAGAGGGAGAGAGAGAGGGAGAGAGAGACCCACCCCTTGGGAGCAGATTAAAAATGTTGTAGGAGCTGTCCCAAATGTCTACCAGAAAAGGACTGACCTTTTCACGAAATAACTTCTAATTAAGTAGATCATAATTATTACAAAGCACCAATTTATCAATTAATGCTATTTATCACCTTTTCTATCTCTCTCCTTTTGCACTTTTCAGGACAGTACCTACTACGCCTGTTCAGTTTTAAGCAGAGCACCACAGTTGCCTCCATCTTCCCTGGATTAGTCATAAAATTGGAAGGGAGGGAGAAAGAGAGAGAGAGAGAGAGAGATAACTTGCATTATCTTTTCTGCCCCTTTTGTTTTATACAAATTATTTGAATGAACTATTTTAGCAATGGTGGGCATATAGATTGTCTAGAGAAGGAATCTCCTGAGAAGTTTGCAGCCATGACTGAGCAGTGATGAGTTTTCTTAAAACACAACACAGGACTTCACAGTATTTCTAACACAAATCTTTTTTTTTTAATGGATGATTTTTCTGAGTTTCTAAATACCTTTATGTTTTCGTGCCAATGTTTAGATATTGTAGCTATATTCATGTGTATTAATATATTCATGGTTCAAAAATCAAACCTATGGCTAAGACACTGTGAATGATGTAGGCCTGGAAGTTATCCAATACTATTATGCCCATTTGATGTAGAAGCAGAGAAGAATGATGAATTGTAAGCTGCAGAGTAGTCAAAGGTTGTTAGCAATCTGCTGGCATATTAGATTTTTTAAAGAAATGTGGGAGGAACGAATTGTAGTTAATGGTTCTTTCAATGTATCTTGTTTTGACCAACAAGAAGCAATTCTATTTAATCTGGATTAAGCATTCACTGGGTTTTTTTTTCCTGTAATCCATAACCAATATCAAACTACATTTGAGATCTTAAATACCTCTGTTGTATTCATCTCCTGAATAGTTTAGTTAAAATATTAAAATGGATTTGGATTCCAAAGAAAGAGCTTTTTGTGTTGATGTCTATTGCTAGTGACTACTTGGACACATGCATTTTACAACAATATGGAAGCAGTTTGCCACAGCCCTCTTTCGGGATTTCCCCCCCCCCCCAACTTCTCCATCTACCATCTAGTGTATAAGCATCAGCTGGTGCTTTCCACTGAGGTATTAACCATAGCTAACCTTAATTTGCTTTTTTTGGAGGTCAACCAAGGTTGAACAGGCCAAGGTTATTGGACCTGAAGTTCTCAGATTTATCCACTGAAACGTATGTATTTCAATTCCTCAACAACATCAGCTACAGCCATGTTGGAAGATCTTGTGCTCTGGCTGCTCAGGTACCAGACATCTATGACATTGGGAAAGGTGAAAGTAAAGAGAAAGAAAGGATGACCTGTAGAAAGATGGGTGGACTCAGTTACAGTAGTGATGAGTGTACCACTGGAAGATGTGAAAAAACAGATTAGGGACAGATCATCATGAAAAAAATCTATGTGGTTGCTAGGAACTGAAAACTTGATGGGACATAATCAATTGATCAATCAATTGTAGAACTGAGAAAGAGTCCAGTGGGAAATCCTAAACAACTACTTCTAGCTATTGCTTTCAACATTAGTTCAGATGGACTGAAGAGCTCAGTTGCTGACAGAGTAAATTTATTAAGCTTATATAAAAGATAGGCTCAAATATAATAATGATGCACAATATTTATTTCATGGAATATGACACTTAGCAAGAAAGCACAAATAGCAGGGAAACAATCCACAAGTCATCATATCCTATACAGGTAATTATCCACTTACAACAGTTCATTTAGTGACTCTTCAAAGTTACAACAGCAATAGAAAAAGGTGACTTATGACCATCGGCATCCCGATAGTCACGTAATCAAAATTCAGATGCTTGGCCACTGACTCCTATTTATGATGGTTGCAGTGTCCTGGAGTCATGTTTGTGAACTTCTGACAAGCCAAGTCAATGGGGAAGCCAGATTCCCTGTGTTCACAGATTCACTGTGTTACTAACTTAACACCTGCAGTGATTCACTTAGCAACTGTGGCAAGAAAAGTCATAAAACTTAACAACAGAAAGTTTGGGCCCAACTGTGACCGTAAGTTGAGGACTATCTGTATAGTAGCTTTTCCTTCCCCTTAAATAATTTCTCTGAATGCTCATGTACCATTGGCATTATTTTATTTATCTATATCTATATATAATTAAATAATTTGTATACTGTCTTTATTATTTTTACAAATAATTCAAGGTGGGAAACATATCCAACACGACTTCCTCCTCCTATTTTCCCTGTAACAACAACAACCCTGTGAGGTGGGTTGGGCTGAGAAACAGTAGTGGGTTTCTACCGGTTTGCCCCGGTTTGGGCAAACCGGTAGCAGCAGCGGCGGGAGGCTCCGCCCCCCCTTCCGGATGTCATCATGGACACTATGCGCATGCGCAGAAGGCAGGATTAGGGTTAGGGTTAGGGTTAGGGTTAGGGCCTGAACTCATGGTCTCCCACTTTCTAGCCTGGTGCCTTAACCACTAGACCAAACTGACTCTCAAATACTGAATAAATGCTCAAATATTAAAATGTGTTTAGATTCAACAATCAATGAGGTAAAATGACAAAGGCCAGAATTAAATAGCACTAAACTATTAACACTTAAAATGGAAGCAACTGAGCTAGACTAAAGAGCAAAAGTAGACAAGCCTAAGGATCATCTATGATCTTTTATGGAATAAAAACAAGAGCATTGCATCCATTTAATCAGAGCTTTGTTGTCATACAGGTTAATAGTTTGAATCAGTATATGGCAATTTTATGGCGTTAACTAATAAGATTATAGAAAAAAATATGAACATAAATGTTTTGTATTTTAATATGATTAAAAGGAAAGTACATAGACCTGTTAGGATAAGACAGGCTGGGTTTTTTTCAGATTGAATGCTGAGTCTATAATTCACTATTTAAAATACTAGCTAAAAGGAAATAGTTTTAAGGCCCACGGCTGCTTTGGTCCAGAAATAAACAGGCCATCCTCTTATAACTGAAGGCAAGGGAACATTTGCCTTCTATCTGCTATAAACTTTCTACTCCGAAACTTTGATAGAGATGGATTTAGTATTGTTTTTTAAGTCCAGTTCTGCAACTCACAAATAGTTAGCCAAGATCCAACACAGCTGCTGCATTCCAAGTTTTCAGCACTTAAGACAGAACAAACTAATATAACTTCAGCACAAAGTCTGGCCAATGTGTGCGATTAGCCAATACACAAAGCAAAAAGACTTTCCACGAAGTGAGGTTTGGCCGCATTGAGTTGTTTTTCTTCTTCTTTCTTTCTTTGAAGAAGTCTAAAAGCAGGGAAAAAAACATATAGTATCCGATTATAGTTGTGTTTCCTTTTCATGCTTGCTTGAAAAAGAAAGTTGAACATGCTTTTCCAAGACCTGAATCCTTTAAACCATTTACATTCATGTGAAAAAAGTGGAAACTGGAACGGAGTACAATAACCACTTCTAGGCTTTGGAAAGTAAGGCAAATTATATAAGAGATCTAGTATTTTTAGTGCCTCTCCAATGAGTTTTATATACTCAAGCTGGGACAATCCTTTGGTTTTAAAGACAGAACTTCAGTCCAAATAGTGCTAGTTTTACAGGCTTAGTGGAGGAGTTCGCTCCAATGTCTGATCCAATAGATGGATACTCTTAATTTTACCTCATATCTTATAGTTCTACCTATAAGAACAAACTATCATACTATTCTTCAGGAATAACATGTTTTTTATAATGGGGCAGGCTGTTATTCAGATATTAATATGATCCAGCTCCATCATTAATGTTTTGTAATAGGAAATAGGAAAACTAAACATGCAAAGCAAAACCTTATTTATTTTCAGGAATGTCTATTGACACACATTCTGAGATTTTGTGTGTGTGTGTGTGTGTGTGTGTGTGTGTGTGTGTGTGTGTGTAAATGAGAAAGGATTTATACAAAAAATGATTTAAAATAGAATTGGTTCCAAAGATACGTTAAGCTGCTGACCAGTTAGATTTGTTTTAGCACAGAATGAAAATAACTGAAAGCTAGAATATAATATGAAACAGCTGCTTCTCAGGCTTTGTATCATAACCAGGAAATGCTAAACTGTAGTGCTATGATTCACACCCAAAGCCAATTCATCAGTAAAAAGACAAGAAAGGAATGAAAGATAATATATTTCAACATTATTTGACTGTCTCTTTTTTTTTAGAGGGGGTGTGGAAATAAAAGCTAAAAATGTTTAAAGATGTTTTTAAGTATACTTAATGTACCAGCCTGGTATCAAATCAAAACTTTCATTCTTGCCAGACTTCCAGTTAGTGTTAAGCCTTGTTACTTCCTGGTTTTTCATCCTCTGTTTATGTTACAATAATCTTGCACGGTTGTGGTAAAGCAGCCTTCCCCAATTTGGCCCATCCTTGATTCCCATAAGCACATTAACAAGGTCAAATAACTTGGTCTTATAGGAACTGCAATCAGCATATCTAGATTAGGGAAGGCTTTTGAAAATATAATTTAATACGAGAGAAACATAAGCTAAAAATTAATTGAAGAAACTTAGCATACTGGGCAAATAAGAAAGGTATCACTTTGCTCATTTAAAATAGTTGTGAAAATCAGAATCAAAGCATGGTCACATAGCAGCAGCAAACCAGTCTCACAGCATGGCTGACTATGTTCCAGAATGGTAGGCCACAGGTCACGTAGGCCTGTAAGAATGACTACACAAGTTTTGCAAATAATGCATGTTTGAGAATGTTCAAAGGTACAAACAAGGACAGCCACTTCTAGCTGACAAATACTACCAACCCATCAGGTTATACTTAAAGTCCTTTCTTTCAGTCAAATCTTTGCTGAACTAAGGAGCATGTGGCAGCAGTGCTGCATTCTAGCTAGTATTTGTAGAAGTCAACCTCACAGCTCAAATAAGTTGTATTAACCATAACTTTGTGTATAATCAAAACAAAAAACATCTGATTGTTTTGAAATAATCATTTAAATATTTGTCCTGACAAAAGATTGATGCATTTATAAACTTCTTGACACTAATATTAGAGAGGCTACCAGTTCCTCAGAACAAGTTAATTCTATTTAGTATTACTTCGATATTTTTTTATATCCTGCCTCTGTCACTTTTTATAAATAACTCAAGGCAGCGAATATATACAACACACATCCCTCCTATTTTCCCACAACCACCCTGTAAGGTGAATTGGGCCAAGAATGACTAACCAAGGTCACTCGGCTGACTTTCAGGGCTAAGGCAGGACTTGAACTCACATTCTTACTTTGAATTTGCATTTTAAAAAGTACGTAAGTCATTCAACGTGTTACTTATATTCCTTTTTATATATGGGATTTAATTTTGAGGTAAAAACCTTTAAAGCAAGATATCCAAACCTCTTCTTAAAGCAAACTCTTCAACTCATCAACCCTTCATGAGGTTTTGGATTGTTCAACTACCAAACATATATGAAAATAATTTAATACTACTTAAGTAATAGTACTATGATATTCCTATCAACCCTCGGGGGTTTACTGACCATTTTGGGGAACTCTGCTTTAAAGCAGGGTTCTATACCTAAGAATTATGTAGCTAAGAGATTGGGCTATTTCTTTATACCAGGTGTGTCAAACTTCATCATCACAGCGTCATCACATGATGTATCCTGACTTTTTTCCCTTTTGCCAAACCAGGCACGAGCATGGCCAGGTTCCTGGCATTATGTATAAATTGATGTGGATCAACCAAATTTTGAAATTTGGCAACAGATGTATGGACTTCAATTCCTATATACTGGCAGGGGAATTCTGGGAGATGAAAGTCCTCACATCTAAAAAAGTTGCCAAGTTTGAAAAACACTGTAGATATGTACAAAAACCCTCTGATGCAACAGATGTTGCAGTCCATTGTTTTTTTTTAAAGCTAGGACCAGCCATTTGTTTTTGTATTACCCTTCTTTACTATTTCCTGATAGTCTGTAAACATGACAAATCTCTGGGGAAATGATTATGTCTACAAAGAAATGCTATCTTCTTTTCTCCCTCCCTCCTTCCCTCCCCCAGTGGTGTGTATAGGATTGTGTGTCTTTTTGAAGTACTTTGGAACCTTCTGGAACAGCTTATTGCCTTTGGCAGGCTTCCAATTGAAATGGAGCAATTCTGCAGTTCAAAATTAGATTAATCTGTAGCTAGATACCATATTGGCAGGGGAAAACTAATAAAGAAGCACCACCTTGTAGACATGGCTTTAATAGCTTGGGAATTTTTTTTCCTCAAACGTTTTATTGGGAGAACTACGAAACATTTACAGTACAAAGTTTACAGTCTCACACTTCGAATTTGTAGTGAACTGACTCTCCAAAATATATTACAACTCAAGTTGACTTATCTTCTAGTTACATTCAAAACATACTTCTGTTAAAGTAGTCCAAAGAGTACATAGTGCTGAACCTGTACCTATGTACATTTAAAAAAAAGATACTGCTCATTCATTCATCACCCAGAGAAAAGATTTGGATAACTCCTGATTTCCTACACAACAAAAAGTTACGTGTTGGAATAAAGATATAATCTTGTACACAAAAAGAGGTTCAGATCCAAAAGGTGGCCTCCATAATAAAAATGAGTGGTACAATTTCTTGTAGTTAAAAACCCAGCCCTACATTCAAATTCTCAAGCATTAAGAAAAAAATACTCGTTTGGTTGAGGAAGATTTTTTAAGGCAAGCATGGACCCTTACAAAAGGCACTGTGAAACATAATACTGGGACCCCCCACCCCACCCCTTTTATTGCTACATACTCTGAAACTATCACAGTGTGATTGGTGAAGTTAGGCAACAGAAATACATTTTGGTTAATTTTAATAAGTAGGTTTGCCACTTTAAATTT
>JANHZT010010608.1:244214-264293 GCA_032468215.1 Stegonotus admiraltiensis
CTCTCCCCAACTCCGTAATTTTGTTTTTTTAGATGTTCCGGAGGGCGATAAGCCTTCGGATAGATTGGGGAGGGACTTATAGACATCTTAGGCATTTCAGCATTTTCACCAACTTGCCTTCCAATGATTGAAGCAGTTTTATGCTTTCTCAGAAATGTTGCTTACCAATGCTGTCCTCATTATAATAAAGCTTTCTGAGAAGCAATCAGCAACTTAGTTCTTTTCTTGAATGGCCCTGTTACTCAATACACTGAAGTCAGCAGGAATTCCCAGAGGATATGCTAAGGATATTTATCAGTCACTTCTTTTATAACTGTATATAAAGCCTGCCTAGTTAGCAGCAGAAGAAAAATATTTCTTGTATGTTTGACTAGCTGTTAAAATATTTATTAAATTTCACTGGAAAGGAATTTCTGCAGATCTTGTTTGTTCAACTTTCTTCCTTCTGGAGTGTTCATTGAAAATTACATCAGGAGGAAGTACTTTACTATGGTTTGCTAACTCAAAGAAATGTTGGGCAACAATAATGTTTAAAACAAAAAGAACACTTTTTGTGGTCAAGAATTTAGTTACCAGTTTGCTTCTTTAACTTTGATGCTACTCTAATCAAAGGTCAGTAACATTTGTAAATTCAAGTTCCAATATCATTTCATTAACACCACAGCAGTCAAAGGGGAAATATATATACGTAGATATACTGAAGAACTTTCTATATTCCAACTAAGTAGCTTATTATAGCATAAATCAAAAGAGCTGGAAGGGATCCAGTTGGTGATGTCCAAGTCACTTCCACAAAGATAGAATGTTCTGCCTATTGAATAAGCACAAACTTGTAGTAGAAATAAACTTCCGATCTTATAGATAATAGAAATATTGTTTGTTGTTGTCTCACCTATACCCGAAGTACACACTGCTGGGTAGCCATGATAAAAGTATCATGCCTACCCAGCCTGCAAGTGATAATCAAATTGAGTAGTTAAAAATGTCATGATGCCAAGAGCTTTGTGTACATGTTTTTGCACCTATGTATATAATAAAAATAATCTAAAACAAAATACGCTGTTCTGATTTACCTTTATTCTTAAGGGCTAGTTTAATCATTCTTAGTTAGGTCTTGGTTAGGTCTTGAATTATTGTTTCCACCAGTCTTAGACTGTGAATCTAATTGTAGATTACCTACACATAATAAAATATCAATAAAGCAATCAAGACCAGAATTGAAAAATCATCAAATGATAAAAGAGCAGATTGTGCAAAGAAGCAGAAGAAACAGTCAGTCATAAATCTAGCATGTATATGAGGGTCACACAAACTGACTACAAGCAACAATATCACAGTTCAGTCACCAAAATCATTCACTGGAAGGACAACATCTGTAAAAATTATCATGTGCCAGTGATGAAAAATTGATGGGAACATACAGTTGAAAAAGAAATAAAACATGAGCAGGTTTAAAATACTGTGGGATTTCAGATACACACTGATAAAGTCTTAGCTCATAACACACCAGATTTAACTAGTTCACAAGAAGAACATGTGGATAACTGATGTGGGAATACCAGGAGATAGAAGAACAGAAGATATAGAATTGGAAATCACAAAGTAGCAAGATCTCAAAGTCAAAATCGAAAGATTATGGCATAATCTGGCAGCAGTGGTCCCAGCTGAGTGCCATACCAAAAAGCTTGGACGGCACTTAGAAAATCTGCACAAAATTGCCAGCTGACAATTTAAAAAGGACATTACAAGATTGGGAAAAACTTGATGTATATGAAGGCCAACACCAGCTAAAGAACTGACAGCTGTGATTTCACACTGTTGTAAATGATAGTAAAACCACTGCTCATGCTGTCCATATATTCAAGCCAAGATATTGCAGTTGAGTTTGGACTGGACAAATGTGTCACCCTCACCATCAACTGGGGAAAATAATGTAAATTGAAGGAATCAGATGCCCTATGGAATCAGGCTGCCTCTGTTGGAAAGCTGACCCTTGCATTGGCTGAGCACTTCTTTCAGAAGCTGCAGAAAAATAGAAAGATAAGTTGGGTTCTGGAGCTGGTTTACGAGCAGGCGGTGTCCTGACAGCTGCCACAGCTTCTTCTTGTGCTCTAGTAGCCTCTGACCCAGCCTAAGCTCCGTTGGGTGGATAAATGAGAGTAGACCCAAGGACTGCAATGACTCAGCAGGATGGGATGGGGAATAGATGGGGGAGGGGGCACTACAGTCAGTTAGTAAGGAGAATGACCATGTGGGGTCTGCAGCAGCTCTAACTTTGAAACCAGATCATAGGTAGTTTGGAGAGTGCCTCAAACAGTCACTAAAACAACCAGACATAAGTTGAGGACTACCTGTACTGTAATAAATTCCAACTCTATTTGATGTTCTGAAGGCAGGACAAGAAGTAATGGATGAAAGATCATTAGATCCAACATAGAATTGAGAAATTTCCTGACAGTGAGAACAATTAATCAGTTTAATGGCTTGCCTCAAGGAGCTGTAGATGGCCCATCACTGGAGGCTTTTGAGAAGAGATTGGACAATCATTTGTACATAACGGTATAGGTCCTGTTTGAGCAGGGAGTTGGACTAGAAGATTTCCAAGGTCCCTTCCAGCTCTATTATTCTATGTTCTATGATGTAACATACTTCCAAATAACTACTTATTAGAGAATTCAGGTTCAGGGTGGATTAAAAATAATAAACAAAATAAAGTAGGATTGCTGTGAATAGTAACATCAACAGGCCTGAATATTTGGATTGAAAAATACTGCCTTGCAGAAAACTGACACCAGTGGAAAAAAGCTGGATAGAATGAGAGATTTCTTAGCAATTTTAGTCCTAAAACAGGACTTCCTAGTAGGTGACACCATAAAATTAACTTTCCTAGATGCAAATGATGCCCCCCAAACACACCCCAAATATCAGAAAACAAGCACATAAACACAGATTTTAACAATTAGGCATGCTAACAATCACTAAATAATCGACTATCTTCTAGATAGTAGCTCACAATTACCACAAAGCTACAAATGTACAATATAAGGAATGACAATCCATTAATTCCAATATAATTTACAAGCAAAGCATCTAATTTTGCAGTCTGTCTGCTCTGTCCCATTTAGTTCTCTTAAAACTGACATTACAGCTTGATCTGGTTTGCCAAGAACGCTATACAAGTAGTTGTCAACATACAACCATTTGTTTAGTGATCATTCAAAATTATGACAAGTACTAAAAAAAAACCCCTGCTCCTTATTAACTGATCCTCACATTTTCACACAACCCACATATTCACGATTGCAATTCAGGTGCTTGGCAACCATCTTGCATTTTCAACTGATTGCAGTGTCCTATGGTCACGTTTGCGATTTGCAACCATTTTTGCTGGTTTCTGGCAAAAACCCCACACATTTGGAAAAACTGGTTTGCACTTACAACTACGGATTTGTTTAAAGACCACAGTGATTCACTTAATGACTATCACAGAAATGGTTGTGAAATCAAGTCTGACTTGACTTACGATCCCAATGACCTACAATGGAAATTCTGGTCCCAATTGGGATTATAAAGCAAAGACTATCTGTAATATGAACCAAATATTAAATCAGAAATCTTACTAATATAATTTTCTGAAATCTCAATATAAATTCAATAATGTATAACATCACGCATAGATAGTATTAATTCTTTAAGAGATACATTTATGCAGTCATTTACTACTTTGGAATGTTGAGCCTATTGAGGCGGTAAAATAGCATTATTTCAATTTTGCTTTGAAAAAATATAAAAATGAACATCAGTGTTTGCATTTCCTAACAGGGTTGATATAGCAGCTAGGTGGGACACTCCATTTCTTAACCATGTTTACTTCAACATAAAACCAGAAATTCATTCAGCTTGCCTGAATTACATTTCTTACACAAAGTGTTTATGATGAATCTGCCTTAGGATAAGCATCTTTTATTTAACCAGCTGTCATTTTTAAGGGATGCCATTTTATTTTTATGCTCTTTAAGTGTGACTAAAAATATCAATGCAGATTTTCCAATTCTTACTTTCATTTGTCCTCAGACTTTCTTATCTGAAGTACTCAACAGAGCTTTTAACACTCCAATGTGTCTTGACAACCATCTTGTATTAACGGTGAAGTAACTCACAAAAATGCTGCTTCCGATTTGGCTCAGCAGCATCTACTATTAATTCCTCAATAGTTCCTCATGGCAACGAAAGCTTATTTGGACAAGGATAAAGTACATGTTTACTGCCCATTGGTTAACTTTTGAAATACTCATTAGGTTATTCATGATCTTGATTAGTACTAATGATCTTAATTAATTTCTTGATTAGGATACTATTTTCTGCTTGATTGTTTGTCATTTACACACTAGTCAAAGGAGATAATTAAAAAGCTGAGGAAACAGAGGCACATACTAACAGACCTCTGTTAAAAGTATGGCGGGAAATCAAAAAGGATCATTATAGGAAAGTCACACTTTGGTTATCAACGACGGAAGCAATGATACATCCAAATACTACAGATTTGAGTAAAATGGTGAGTTCTGCAAATTATTAGATGAAAAAGGAGAACTAAAATCAGTTCAGGATTTGAAAACGCAAGGAATAAATATAGAATGGTGGCCTTATCTTCAAATCAAAACAAGATTTAAAAAAGACTGGGAACAATATGGTATCAACGAGGAACATTTGGAAATAGACAAATTACTTCAAGTAGGGAAAAAAATGATTACAAAAATCTACAATTTTTGTTAAGATATAAAATGGAAGAAGAGACAGTTAAGGAGACAATAAATAGTTGAGCCAGAAATTTCAGGAACAATATAAAATTAGAACAATGAGATAAATTAATGGAAAGGAACTACAAACTTACGATGGCAGTAGCATACAAAGAAAATCTTTATAAAATGTTTTATAGGTGGCATTTACCCCCAGGGAAATTGGCCAAAATGTATCCAAATTTATCCCCCAAATGTTGAAGATGTGGCCATAAATTAGGAACATACTACCATATGTGGTGGACCTGTCCCAATACAAAAAAATACTGGTGTAAAAATTAAAAGATGGCTGGAAGAAATTATGCAACAAAAGATAGAACTTAAACCAGAGTTGTTTTTATTAGGAATATTAGCCCCAAAAATGGAAAAAAATCTGCAATACATATTACATATATTAACGGCGGCTAGGATTACTCTCGCACAAAATTGGAAACAGGTTAATATACCAGCAGAAGAATTAGTGATAAGAAAGATACTTGAATGTGCAGAAATGGACAAAATGACTATGGAAATAAAAGAAAGAAAAGATTCGGATTATTATAAAGTGTGGAATAGATTGTGTAAGTGGCTAGAAAACAGAAACCAAAAGAAGAAATAGACATTTTAAATAAACTGTTAAAGTTAAATCATTGACTATGTAAATATAATGTAAATATACGTAGTTAGTATGGTTATAATAGTGGTTAAAGTTGTTATAAAGGATAGAAAGGTATAATAGAAGAGTTAATTATAAAAGCAGAATATGAATGCCGATGCGGAAGGCTGTAAAAATATTATACAGTATATTGTTATGTTTGTCTTGTTTTTTGTATAGTTTTTCTTTTTTGGGTTTTTTTCTGTTTTTAAAGGTGAAAAATGCATAATAAAAATTATTTTTTTTAAAAAAAAGCTAAGGAAACAAAAAGACCATCATTCTAGCTGCCCACATACAAATAAATACCCTGTTTTCCCCAAAATAAGACATCCCCTGATAATAAGCCCAGTCAGGCTTTTGAGTGCATGGCAATAAGGCCAAGCGCTTATTTAAGGCTTCAACAAAAGTAAGACGGTCTTATTTTCAGGGAAACACAGTAGGGATTAACACTAGACAATCAGCATGAAAACAATATCCAATTAAGGAACTCCTAAGGAAAAACTATATCGCCTCTAATACTGGGAAGGTAAGCTACTATATATAAACAGGAAGCAAACCTCACAGTCATTGGCACTGATGACGTTACCTAGTGGGGTAATAAAATGTCTACAACCAAACATCCAAGCTCAGAGAACACCAAGGACTCCATAAAAACTTCGTTGGTCAAGCTTCTTCTGACATCAGATTCATGCCTTGATAGATTTGACCTAATAGTCTGATAATAGTTAAAGAATACAAAAGAAGAGCCCTGACTATCTTTTCAAGTTCTCTAACCCTTAACTTATACACCTATTTCAATTCCCCTTTTAAATTCTTATTTAGTCTTAATGTCTATTTGAGCAGAGAGTTTTCACACTTACACACCTTTCGAAGTTCTAGTAAATCACTTAAAAGAAAGATAGGAAAATCTCTGATGTTAGACATAGGCCCTTGAATTCATCACTGCCAACTACAGAGGATGTTATCAAGTCATGAGTTGCAAGTGTGATTTCCATACATTTAGCTAATGCTTTTAAAAAAAACTATCAAAAAAGCAACTTAATTGCAACAACTTTTTAGTTTATCATGTTATTTCATCCTTGTAGCTGATGCTTGCTTTTGACATACTCTTATTCTGAATAACATATCAAAAATGAGCATAGGATCTATTGTAACAGCAGGACAAGCTATTTGCTAAAGTAAAAGATATTTATGAATTCTCTGTACCACTTTAATAATTTTTAATGCTGTTAAGAACATTTACTGCAGGAATCAACTGACAAAAATTTGAATAAAAAACAATTTCTACAATATTGTCACCAATAAACTCTTCTCCTTGGATTTATTCAGAAAAAGAACCAAGCACTGTCCACGTAATCCATAGGAGCCAATCTTTAGACATTTCTGAAAGGCCAGGAAGGGGAGGGGGGTGGCCTCACCTCTGGGAGAAGAATGTTCCAAAGGGCGGGGCAACAGCAGAGAAGGCTCTTTTCCTGGATCCTACCAGTTTGATTAACAGAGTCCACAACATAATCTTCAATTTCATATTAGCAGAAAATGTCCTGTATTTCAGTGCTGTTCATTTTATTGTATGATTTCCCACATAATAAATCAGCTTCCTCGTATTCATTCAATTCTTCATGACTTGCTGTAAAGTAAGAACCTGCCCTGGACACTGCTTATCTGATCACATTGATTACACTGATCATATTGCACTTTTCATATTTTGCTCATTATCATCTTCTTTGTACTTTCACTAAGAATTCTACCAAATATATTCCTAGGCTCTCTTAATGAACTAATTGACAAGGAAGAGTAAATGACGTGTGAATGGTCTTTTTCCTTAATTGGCATTGTTATTATTATTGTTGTTGTTTCTAGCTTTCTCTTTCCCCAGACATAAAGTAAAACAAAAAGAAAAACAGTATGTGTACTTAAAATGACATTTTTTGTAGCATCATTATCATGTTAAAATGGAGGATTAGGCCCAGTGGCTACACAAGTGAAGATAAATTTTGTAGCCAATCTCTCTTTCCCTTTCCTCTCCCGTTGCAACTACTGCTCTTTACAAGTGCAAAGGCCTCCAAGAAGTCTTCCATAGTGCAAGAAAAATTGATTGGAATCAGGCAGAGGAATCTTGTTCCTAAATGAGGCCCTGTGGCACAAGATATTCTTGCCCAATTTCAGATGTTCTGGATGGGTCCTTGAAATTCTGGATAAGAGGCTTTGGCCATGCTGGAGGCAGTTGGAGGAGGAGGAGGAAGAAGAGGAGGAGATAAGGAAGCCATCCACCCACTCACCCACCCCAAATGACTCTGGACAGCTCACAACAATCAAATAAAGGAATTACAATAAAATCAACTAAGTAAAAAAGGACTTTACACGTATGATTGGCTGTCTGTGGAGGTTCTCAGTCATCTAGGTCATGGTTGTCCCAAAGGTGCTTTTAAAAAGGGAACTGGACTTTCTTTTTTGCTGAAGAAATTTCACTTCTCATCCAAGAAGCTTCTTCGATTCTAACTAACTGGTGGGAAATGGAAAGGATTTATACTCTTTTTTATTCAGCCAGTTGTTAACACTCTGAGGGTCCTTGAAACCACCTGGGCTGAATCTGTGTCATATATTCCTGCAAGATATGGAATGACAATGTTGCACCGTTTGTTATTCTATTCTTCTCTGAGTGCTGTGGAAGTGTTCCTACTGGATTTTTTTGTGGATTTGATGAAGGGCCAGTTGGGAGTATTCGAGTGCTTCCTTGTTTTTATTCTTTCTCTGTTTTTTTCTCCTTGCTGGTAGGCAAACTTACATCCCAATGATGTAAGGTTCTGATTACTCCCAGTTTGTGTTCCAGTAGATGGTGAGAGCCAAAAGATAAAATACTGATTTGTGTATGGGGGTTTCCTGCTTACTTCAATATTAAGGCTTCTGTCTTCTTTAATGTGTATGCACAGTCCAGGAAGGTCAATCTATTTTCCCTAACATCCTCCCATGTTGCCATCCACAGTATTTACGTGTTTAGTGAAGGCTTCCATTTCCAGTGGTTTGACCAAGCATCATCTATGTATCTCTACCAGTGAGTTGGTGGAGTTCCTGTGAAGGACTTTAGTGCTCTGGTTTCTACTTCTTCCATGTAGAGATTGGCCACAATGGGGGACACCTGTGATCAAATATATTGTGGGTATAACTGGCTGCAACCCACAAATAAAAGAAAACTAGCACTTTTACTGAAGTCAGTTGCAAAAGTATTGAACCCTGGAAAATAATTTCTTACCTGTTTTCCTAAGTGTATTTTCTTGAGACAGAGCTAGTCTTATAACTCCAACAGCTGTATCCCTGACTATCTGTTCTTCGCTCTGCAACAGCTGAACCACACATCTCCAAAGGAACAATGTGTCAAACAGACCTAAGTATTTGTAGAAAGACATGTTAGAGTTGGATTTAAATACATGTTTATAAAGCAAACATAATTTTTAAAACCATTACATATTGAAGCTAAACAGACAGATTTTCATAATATCATGTGTTATTTTCCCTCTTGATTTTTATCCTAATGGCCATGCAGTCCAAGCTATACTCAACTGGTTAAAGGCAGGCTTCTATTAAATATATCCCAATACTGGTAAACCTTGGATTATAATGGCAATTGGGACTGGGATTTCTATTGCAAAGTTATGTACTTGTAAATCATGATACCACATGACCTCAACATTTACCAATGACAATTCTGGAAGTTTCTGTTGCTGTTGTAACTCTAGGACCATGAAAGTCACCAAACTAAAGAGGCAAGAGTCCCAGGAAAGGGGCACAGAGGAATAGGTTATGCTGCGGGCGGGCTGGCATGGGCAGCAATGGGTGCTGAGAAGTGTGGGTGAATTTGGGGATGATTGGGTTACTGGGGTTCCTTAGGGGGGAAAAGTGGCATAACTGACTTAACTGGAGCAACTTGTAAGTATCACATATCTGCTATTTGCAGCAATGTCATAACCATGAGCCAGGTGCTCATGTGCCCATATCACAATTACTTGAACATCAGGACACTTTGCTGATCACAACTTCACAGATGCAAATCCCCTTTCTTCATTGCTTTATTTTTGAACAGTTGCTGAATGAATTATTGTAAGTCAAGGTCTACCTGTATTGTAAAACAACATTACTCTAAATCTAAAGTATATGTGTAAATTTTGCCTGCATATTTATTTATTTATAACTCTGGCTTTTATACCAAATCAAAAGAAATATAAGGAGTGCACTGTAAAACATCAAGAATCTCAACAATACATGAATTAATAAATCACATCAATAATCAAGAATAACTTCATCTCAAAGATATTGGCACATCTGGGAGAACCTGAATCTAAAAGCTCTTGGGTTTTCCCCACCCAAAGGAAAGTCAGTCCTTTCCCCTGCACCCACATCAACTGGAGATGCCTCCTAGTCACGCCCCTCCAGGTACAGGCTAAACATCCTTGACTCTCACAGAAAAGAACGTTGTTATGGCTAAATACTTCTACCAACTCCATGCAACCTCCCCTCCCAGTTTCCCACAGACTAAGTGTGGCAGCTCTGAAGATCCAAAAGAAAAGATGGCCTCTAGGGCTGATAGCATTCCTGAAGCATGGAGCTCCTGCAGAAAATATCCACCTATGAATCCCCTCCCATTGCATCTCATATGGAATAGGAACCCTTGGCAAACTTATCTTGGGCAAACTACTTGGAGTAAGCAGTCGCACAAAAAATTACCCCAAATCATGGAGAACTCTAAAAGTGATTTCCACAACCTTAAATAATACAGAAGCAGCTTAACCAAGAAGTAAGCACAAACTATAAGACTTGACTGTACAAATTTTAGTGTGTGTTTTATTGCTATGTTGTATTTAACAAGAGTGAAAAATAAATAACTTTTGCTTATTTGGTTTGCCTAATTACTTACCCAAGGGAAGCTTCTGATCAGTCAGGAAAAATGGTGTAATTCTCACAAGAATCTCTGCAGCAGCCAATCTCCGATCTGTTTGTTGTTCATCTTCACAGCAATAACTAACTAATTCAAGCCATTGTTTTGTCTCTGACTCCAAGTCCTACAAAACAATTGATACTGCCATTAAAACTACTGCAATAGCCATCAATATTCTGCAAAATCAGAACTTCATGCACTGGACGATTTCTAACACCCAAATTAACAGTCTTGTAAATTAACTAAGAGCCAGCTGATGTATTGATTAAAAATCCTGGACTAGAAAGCATAAAACCATGAGTTCTTGGTTCACCTTAACAACCAGCAGAATGATTTAAGGCCAGTCACTATCTCTCAACCCTAAGAAAAAGGTAATGGCAAACCATTTCTGAAATTCTTGCCAAGAAAACCGCAGTATGTAGAAATCACTACTGATTCAAAAGCAATACTTTTTTAAAAAAATATGCTAAGAGTTTACAACATTTACATTATATACAAGGAAAAATGGAAGATTATTTCAACTTACAATTACTGTATACACAGAGATGGAAAGATTCAATACTACGTACTAAGGAGAAATGAATGGGTAAAGTTGACAGATGGTGCTGAAATGGATAAATTGACTTCTTTGATTAGAGAAAAGACATTATCTACATTATCTGATGACTGGAAACTTCTTGTGGACTTCTTGTGCAAAAATGAAAAAAATGAGTTTGTGATTTATGGTTTTGATGATTAGATAAGATACTATACACAAAAAGTGTAATCTGATGTGACTTTAGAGAGAGTTTAAATTTCTTCTTATAACTGTTCCGAAGAATATTGATAAAAAAATATTAAAGGCCATCTTATATCTTTTTTCTTTTCTATTTTTCTTCAACTCTTTTGTTTTCTTGCAATTTTTGCTTTTTCTTGCTTTTTTCATTTTCCTTACTTTATATTAATTTGTGTTAGTTTCTATCTTCTTGTTTAAAAGTATCAATAAATATAAATATACTAGTGGGTTTGGGGAAGGGGTGCTAGTACTTTGAACACTGACTAAACATGGAGCTGTCCTTGAAGAGTGTGCAGAAGCTTTAACTGGTTCAAAATGTAGCTGTGCGGGGGTAGTTAGTTATGTATGTTCTGCAGTCTGTGCGTATTGTACTTTTGCTCTGTGAGCTGCACTGGCTGCTAGTTTGCTTCCAGGTTCAATTTAAGATGATAATAATAAAGCATAACTATAACTATAGTGCTAATTATAAAGCACTATAAGGAGCAGGTTACTTGAGCGATCACTTCTCCTCCATTACATCTAATCATCCCATCAGGTCTGGCTGGAGGGGCATATTGCAGGTCTTGCCAGTCAGGAAACTTCATCTGGCAGGAACCAGAAAGAAAGCCTTTTGTGCCCTGGCAACCATCCCATGAAAAATCATCTCTCCCCCACCCATACACCTTCCCCCCGCAAAATCACTACCACAGGGATCAGATTGACTCTGACCTTCCTGACTTTTTGCAAGGCCCTGAAGACGTGATTTTTCTAACAGGTACAGGGGAATGTGGTGGAACTGTTGCAGTGATTGAACTGATTCTTTTGATGAATGGGGTTAGCTCAGTTGTCAGTTATATGTATTTATGATTTTTGATATACTTTTATATATTTTTGTTTTAAAAGTTATTTATTTAATTCAAAACATTTATATAACCGCCTTTT
Organism: Stegonotus admiraltiensis; assembly: GCA_032468215.1. Lineage (NCBI taxonomy): Eukaryota > Metazoa > Chordata > Lepidosauria > Squamata > Colubridae > Stegonotus > Stegonotus admiraltiensis. The sequence continues at coordinate 256,271 of JANHZT010010608.1, forward strand.
TGTAACTAATAAAAATATTGTGTTTTCTATAAATAACCAATAATGAATATTCAGCCTTTCCAATTATTATTTTTATATTATATATATTATATTAAATATATTATAATTATTAGATTAAAAAAGGATTCTGTGCAAAAAATCCAAAACCACTTTAGTGTCCATAAAAAATTAAATTAAATCATATCAGCAATTAAAAATTAAATTGTAAAAGATAAAAGCAAGACAAACTATTTTCTAAAGTTTTGTGAAAATATACATTAGAATAATCCAGAAACCTTCCTCGATGTATTGTTTCTGTATGTTAGGATTGAATTCCTAATGTCAGGCTGTTTATACATGAATCAATTAACTTAAATGCTTCAAAAAAACAAATATAATGTTTAAAGTTTCTACAGATAGTACTTTTGTACTTATTATGACTGTTTTTTAATCACAGTAAAACTGAACAAACAGTTGGTAAATAATTTTTCTTACCTCTTGCCAGTTTTGTATAAGATGTACGAGCAACTCTGAGGCAAATTTAAGGGATATGCTTTGAATTTCAATGCTGTAAAAATAAATGTTAACAGAGATACACCAAATTAAATCTTTAATAAGAACAGTGTCACAATCAACAGGCAATCTGGCCAAAAATACAGTAGTTCTTGCTAATTTGCTTTAAAAGCCTTATCTATTAAATATCTCCAAATATTTAACTACCACCACCCCCAAGGCCATAAAATCAGTTGCTGTTACATGATGTCTTACTTAAAAATTGGGGTGGCTTACAACTGTAATTCCAGGCTCAATCATCATTTTAAGTGGAGAACTACCTGTATAAGATTACATTAAGATTTTGAAATAATGTTTTCTCTTTCTGTATCAAAGTTCATTTTCATTAGGCAGTCTGCAACCAGTAAAGATAGATTAACCAAAAACAAAAGGATCAGACAGTATACCTGCCAGAAGTATTTGCAATATTCATAATCCAATGCAAAAACTCTCTTGGATTCATCTTTATAGCATCTTCCGTCTTTGCAAGCACATTTCTGAGGTCCATTTTATACAGAGCCTCTAATATCTGTTACAGGAAAAAAAAATTAGCTACAGGAAATACTGTTCTGAGCCTAATTGGAATATATAACTAATTTGAGGGAGAGAAAAAGAGAATGGCTTATTATGCTCAATAATAATAATAATAATTATTATTATTATTATTATTATTATTATCATCATCATCATCATCTTATTTATATACAGCCCTTCTCTCGAAGGACTCAGGACGGTTTACAGCCAAAATTAAAAACACAAGAATACAAAAGTTAAAAATAATTTAAGAACCCAATTAAACAAAGTGGCTCAAAGTTAAAAACAAATTTAAAATCCCCAAATTTAAAATCCAATAAAATAAAACCCATCAATTAAAATCTCGATCAGGCCAGCCCGGCTTGCTGAAATAAGGAGGTCTTGAGAGCACGACAGAAATTAGGCAGGTCCGGAATCCTTCAGCTCATTCCAGAGGGCAGGTGCCCCCACAGAGAAGGCCCTCCCCCTGGGGGTCGCCAGTCAACACTGTCTGACCGACGGCACCCTGAGGAGCCCCTCTCTGTGGGAGCGTACTAGACGGTGGGAGGCTATTGGTAACAGAAGGCAGTCCTGTAAGTATCCAGGTCCTAAGCCATGGAGTGCTTTAAAGACGTTAACCAATACCTTGAAGTGTACCCGGAAGACCACTGGGAGCCAGTGCAGCTCGTGCAGGAGGGAGGTCACAGGGGAGCGCCACCTCGCTCCCATAACCACCCGCGCGGCCGCATTCTGGACCAGTTGGAGCCTCCAAGCGCACTTCAAGGGGAGCCCCATGTAGAGAGCATTAAAAAACGCTCCCCTTTACAACTCTGTAGTCCCTATTTAGGCATAGACCAGCACAAAATTTAATTTAATTTTAAATTCTTATTTTATTATATGAAACTTATTTGCACTAAAGAAAAAGAAAAAAATACAGTGTCACCTTGCAAAAACATTCAGGATGCTTTTCCTTAACAGCTATCTTAATAAGTGTGTCCTCCAAGCCAGACAGTAGATTCAACAGAACATTTCCTTTTTCTTCCATCACATGTTTTGCATTCACTTGATTCAACCATAGCAGGATTGTTTCTAAGACCAATAAACGTACTTCACAAAAGTCTGAATGTAGCAAGTATTCAACTGATAAACCTGTTTTCATTGTATTATTTTTAATAAATAAATTCCTGTTTACAAATCTAGGTTCTGCCATCACTGAACACATAGAGGTGAAGAGTCTGGTGATGCTCTGGAGAAACTGAGCAAGTCCTGGGGCTGTAGAAGAATGCTTGATACCCGTTGCTAGTTCAGATTCCAAGATAATAGCGGTAATTTCTCCCCAAAATGTGTTCATATCTGTTTCTGAAATGAAATGAGATAGGGTGGTAGAATGAGAAAGGCTACAGGAAGGGAAGTAACACATAGAATAAATTTAGCCAATAAAATGATTGTGAGCCTTAGTTGGTATTCATTGTTCCCATCAGAATGCAGCCACCAATGTAAGGAAAGGAAATGGCTAGCATAGTCTGTTTACAGAGCTGCTATATCATTGGCTGTATACAAATAACAATTGATCATCTTTAGTTTGGTGTCCCGAATGAGCAGGCATCTGAAAAGTCCTACTTGCAATATCTGGTCAGTTGCTGAGAAATTTATGAAAGCCAGGATGTTGTAATGCTCAAGGTACTAGACTAAGTGTGAGAAGACCCAGATCCTAGTCCACCTTTAGTCTCAGAATCTTATTGGATGACTTTAGACAAGTCACCTTAGCCAATTCTGTTTGCACCTCGATATCAAGAAGAATCTGGAGACCAAACACCTCCACCATCTATGTCAGCAGTGAAGATCTAGTGAAGACAAACTTCTTCCATTACTTAGGATCCCATCTGTAAAGTAATGGCAGCAGTAATAAATGTACAAGAGTGACTGCAACATAGCTGAGGTAGAAGGAGATCATTGGAATGCTTTGCGTTAGGCATATACCAATTCACCTAAGATCAAAAGTGTATAATGTGTATAAAATGATGTACTGTATGGCACCGAGTGCTGGCCAACCATCAAAACTGCTGAGTGCTCTTTACATGCCATGGGGATCTGCATGCTCCATTGGTCATTAGGTATTTTGCTTCTATTTATGATACAATCTAGCAGCTGATGGGTGTTGCATCAGTAATAGAGAAAATATGGGAAACATGCCTACAGTGGTAGGACCACATTTTACAAGCAGCACCCCACACTATCACCTGCACTGCCTATCACTTTAGCAATCCAATCAAGTAGTCAGACTCCACAACTGGCCATTATGGTAAAGAATCTCATGAGTTGTAGTCCAAACATATCTGAAAGGGACCATGCTGCCTAAGGCTAACTTAATGTATTTAGACCAAAATTATAGTATCATACATACTTACCTGAAAATACAACCAATTGAACTGAGCAGGACAACACCATACAGCACATTGCTATTTTATAGTTTTGTTAAACAAACCATATTGTAAAAGTTAAGTTTGTAGGGGAGGGGGAAAATAAATAGGAAAATAGGAAAAGAATATTAAAAAAATGAATAGGAAAAGAAAATGAGCACATATATTGTGAAACATAATTATTTAAAGCATGACATTTAAATTCACATAAACAGTATATTCTTTTTTCAAAAGAAAATCCATTGTGGTTGCATAAGAATGCCAGTGATCTTTGTTATCAAAAATTAAGAACTATTATTCTTAATTTAGCATTCTAGAGTACTTGGGAGAAGCTTTGATACTAAACAAAGATATTTGAGCCTCGTTATTTTTAGTTGTGGTAAATGAAACATTTTCTGTGGAAAAAAAATACTTTGATCGGAGACCATATTTTTTATCTATTATCTTTTCTCCTTCAGTGAAACAAAGATAAATTTTGAAATTAAAAATGATCAAGCCATTTAGTATAAGTATCACTCTAGACAGATGAACTATTTTTCATATCCACTGCAACAGCTATCTGATCTTTGCACTTCTGATGGGATTACGATATTTCTAGCAAGCAAATCGCAACATGGAAACCAGCAAAAGTATCCAGTAATATATGCTGGTATGTTCTCAAACTCTCATAACATGAGTTCCACCAATTACTTTCCAAGAATCTGGGTCGTACCTTGGAAATTGGTTCTTTCCCAAGATAGGGGGAAAAAAGAAGATTAATGCTTCTCTCTTTCTCTGACACACACACACACCAATAAAGAAGAATATTTGTAACTCAGGGTTGAAATGAGGGGTCCTTGGTGCTCTCTAAGCTTGGTTGTTTTCCTGCAGACATTTCATTACCCAAACTAGGTAACCAGTAAACAGTATTTGCTTACCTGTCTGAATAAATCTGCCCAAATAATACCAGAGAATAGTAGTTAATATAAAATAGTATTTTATGTTGGTTCCTAAGCCCAAATCTAGAGGTTGCTAGACTATACTGAGACCCTCTGAACAATGTAATAGGAAACCAAGGAAAAAATAAAGATTTGATTAAAGATTTAGGAAGCCCTTTCCAATTACAAACCACTAAAAAAATCAGAATTTTAAGACTCATGATGTAACAATTGGTTCATTTACACCTAAACCTCCAACTGTGCATACATTAAGAATCAAACGCTGACACTTACTGGAAATTATCACAGCCCTAAACATGCAAGTTGCCAAAATGAATAGCATATAGTCCTAAATAGGCCAATTATGTCCAAAGTGCTTGCAGTATAAAAACACCTTGCTAGTAGCAGCAGCAAAATGTATCAACATCACTGAAGCACTATTAAAATGGGCAGAAAACTTTGAACCTGATAGAACCACTGACGATCCTTAGAGACAAAATACAATAAATCAGAAGAAGCTGAGCAGCACCACAGCATTTGCTGTATTTTCACATAGAAATGAAGTTATAAATAGACGAAATATATACTACTGTCATCCTTTCTTTTAGTGGCCAAGAGCATGTGGGCTCTTTAATAAAACATTCTCCATATCTTTTTCCACATCTTTTCTTTGGTGCCAAAAGGCTAGAGGGATTTAAAAGCATGACATCAGACAACACGAAACTCCCATTAAAGAAGGAGCTGCAAGACATTCAATTTCCTTCAAAAAGGATCCAAGCCAAAGAAATTGCCGACATTGAAAGATGGCAAACAAGATTAGAGTTTAGGTACTACCTCCTCAGCTAATGGGACAAATATATAATTTTCATAGTTCAGAACTGCTGAGATGAGGAATGTATGGGGACATCTGTCTACCACAACTCCTCCTATCTCGTCTTCCGCCTTTCCTATTTTTCAAAGCTATCTAAAAGCCAACTACATGGAAAGTATTAAGGTCTATAAAGTACCGTAACTTTTACTGATTTTTTCCTCAGAGGTTAAAAGGACACTAGCTCCAAACTAATTTGGGACAACCACTTATCCATAGTTTTTTAAAAACTATTTCTCCGTCTTTGTTCTTATTAGCGCTGTTTGGGAAAATATGGCTACTCGTTTCTCTTCTAGTGGGTTTCCAACTTCTTTGGAAAAGGAGCATTTTGATCTCAGAAAAAAAAGGCATAGGGGCTTGGTTTAACAACTTCCTGCCACACTATTATTTCAGCTTAAGTTACATTCACTTTGCAATTCCTTTTAAACTTTGAAAGAAAAGAAACCCAAACTTCTGAATTTGGTTCCTGTTCAAGTACTAAAACAGTATTATACATTTAGATAGTTTTTGAGAAACAACAGAAGTGTGCAGTTGTGTACAAAAGTTCTTTGTAAATAGGATACATAAAAGGATTGCACAAGGTGGAGCTTAGAAAATAAAGCTTTACAATAAGCTTTAGATATGAGAAGCATTTGAATGCATTAGGTTTGCTCCTCTATTCAAAGATCATTTTTTTTAAAAAAAAACTAGATATTTAGAGTAGATCTGTGTTCCATAAATTTGTTAAATTTAATCACAGGTCACATAATATAAGCTATTCTACAATGTCAACATTTTTATAATATTTTTAGAAACTTTTAAATAGATTTTAGAAAAGGAAGTTACATATTTCATTCTATTAACTGTAATATTTATTTAAGTCATATAGTTACAATTAAAGATTTATACACCAGCTCTTTTAATTATTTTTTGTAGGTATGTCAATTCAACTGTATCTACAATGGCTTCCTTTTGCAGCAAATAATACAAATATATTATTAAAATGATCTACAAGTCAGGCTAATGTAGCTTTTGAACTTTCAGCTGATTGTTTCTTTGTTCACTCTCATTTTCAGCCAAAGGGCCTAAAATAGGGTCTCCAACTCCCAGTCCATGGACTGGTACCGGTCAGCAGCATGCCAGAAACCAGGCCACGCAAAGAAACAAAGCCCCACCCATGGGATGCAGGTAGCACATGAAACCACACACCCTCTGGTCAGCAGAAAAACCTCTCTCCATGGAACCGGTCCCTGATACCCAAAAGGTTGGGGGCTAAATATCTTAACCCCAAATACCTAAATATCTTAATATTTATCTTAACCCCAAATACCTAAAACGTATTTGGGGTTAAGATAAAAATATTGATTATGCTTGACAGAAAATAACATTAAAAGCTATGCATTTTAATTAAAGTATACACACAGACACACACAGACACATATATATATATACTTTCATTAAAATAGATAGCTTAAATATTACAATAAATACATATTCATGTATATGTATATGTATATGTATATATGTATATGTATAAACAGATACTCGACTTACAACAGTTCATTTAGTGACTGTTCAAACTTACAACAGTTCTGAAAAAGGTGAGTCATGACCCTTTTTCATACCTACAACTGTTGCAGCATCTCCATGGTCACATGATCACAGTGCAGATACTTGGCAACTGAGTCAAGTGTCCCGAGGTCAGGTGATCACTTCTTGTGTAGTTCTGATAAGCAATGTCAAAGGGGAAGCCAGATTCACTTAACAACTACCGGTATGTTACTAACTTAACAACTGCAATGTTTCATTTAACTATGGCAAGAAAAGATGTAAAATGGGCAAAATTCACCTAACAAATGTCTCACTCAGCAACAGAAATTTTGGGCTCAATTGTGGTTGTAAATTGAGGATTACCTGTAGGTGTGTGTATGTTTATTTCTAAAAGGATTATAAAATGTGACTTTACATAACTACCTCTGCACACTATTTATGGACATCATGCTTCCCACTGGGATACTGATGAAGACAATGCATCTGGAAACATTTGAAAACTGAGTATTTCAAAAGACATTATAGGGGATTTGGTTGGCTGGCTAATAAATGCAGTTAAAACACACACACAGTGTAGATAAGTGTAATCCACTGAATATTGCTAAATATTAGTTACTATTCATTATTTTAAAATGACCATTCTTTATTGGCTAAAAACTGAAAATCACTGGACAATCAAATAACTCTTATTCCATTCCACAAGAATCTCTGGGCTATTTTGACATTTTTGTTGTTTTGGCTTATTCAGTCTTCTTTGATTTAGAGATTATGATGGAGGGGTGAAATTTAGTAAATGCAGTCTTTCCTATTACCTTCATAGTTGTCTACAGTGGAAAAAGAATTGTACTATCCCACTTAAGACGTATTTAGTGTAAAAGTCAGATTCAGAGCATGGTAGAGGAGGAACAGCACATTGAACCTAGCATTTTGATAGCGGTTATTCCCTAACACCACCATTGTTTAATGCTATATAAACAAGGGAAGGGAATACATTTTAAAATCCTGCTCTGGTTCTCATAAGACACACTGAAGTATTTTTTTTTAACGTTTCTAAAATGTATTAGGCATTACACTAACAGAAAAAAATATACAAATGATGCTCCTTGTATTGATATAATTAAAGTAATGTCCAATTAGAGGTATCACGTTGGCTGGGACCATTTTTTTTTTTGATTTTATTTATATGCCGCCCTTCTCCAGAGACTCAGGGCGGCTTACAATGCGTTAAGCAATAGCCTTCATAC
>JANHZT010010618.1:6577-17307 GCA_032468215.1 Stegonotus admiraltiensis
ATCCGGTCCAAACCTGGAGCATTTCATCCCTGGTATTACCCAATACATCTTAATGGTAATTTGGGATCCCTGTGGAATAAAACATTGCATAATAGTCCAGAGAACCAATTCTAAATTCCAGAATTGCACCACCAGTCTTTACTATGATCTTATTAGACACCCAATTTTAATTATATAAATCTATACTTGCCAATTAATATTTTTCATTTATGATACTTTAAGCAGAAGAAACTTATATCTTTACATGCAGTGTAATTGCCATGACTCTTTCTAGCTCTGACAGATGAAAAACCTTATTTCTGAATGTAAAAGTATTGTTCATTTTTTTTGAAGCTGTCTTTTAATTGGGTTTAGAATAGTGTGCAGAATTCAACTAATCAAGATAATACATTTCCTACATTCTGTGTTTCTTCAAAAAGCGACAAGTGCTTGCAAACTTCTTCCAAAGTGGCAAAGTTCATCTGATCTCCATGGACATGTTGTTGGTTTTTGTTTTTGTTTTAGTTTTACAGTTGCTGAATAATCCTTCCTTTCACCACCCCTTTAGTTCTACTGTAAAATGTCCTTGGTTCTCAGGTGCTATGACACTTCCTTGGCAGAGGCATGTTCAGTGGGTCTGACATTATAAATCTGAGCAAAGGCTCAGTCAACAAAGCTAGTCAAAGGTATCTCCTAATATATGGAGGCTGTTTTGGCTTTTCTCCCCTCACAGTTTTGCTCTCTGTTTCTTCTCAAGTGGGAGAAGTATTCATCCTCATTCCACTGAAGTTTATTTACATTATGAATTCTGTATTACTAAGGCTGAATTTAAAACTGACCTGGTGTGCTGCTTCACCTTCTTTGGCATATGCAAAGTATTGCAGACAATCTAAACATCAGATAAAGAATTCAAATGACTCCATCATTTTTGAAGGAGAGCCTACCCATTCCTTCCACTCCAATTTTGTCCACATATGCAGTATCATACTCTCATTAACACTTCCATGAAAAACAGTAATTGTTTAACCCTTTAAACTGCAATAATTTTAACCTGGCCAGATAAATCCCTTAACCTAATTAGATTGCAGAACCATACTTAACTTCTTTACTGGAAGATACAAATGAAATAAAATAGTAATTAATATTTCAAAATAAAATAACATCCCTGCAGTAATCTCCAATAAATTTAAAGACCATAGATCTAAATGTATGTATATCTATCCGTTTTGCTTTATCTGTTTTGGAATCTCACCATTCATTGACTAATTTTTTGGAGGACAGAGAGGCGAGTAATAATATGAATATTCCTGTCCTATATTGGATCATTGTTATGAATTTGATTATATAACAGGTGTAACGGGAAGATATAATTTATGGATAAATCAGAAGACATTGTTGCTTGTTTACATATGTAAGCATGTAATTGTGCAATGTGTGTGTATGTGTATAAAAATAAATTTGGAATGCATATATAAATCCATCCATCCATCTAACTACATTCAAATAGTTGAACTAGCACCGTGATGGCGAACCTATGGCACTCATGCCACAGGTGGCACGCAGAGCCATATTGGTGGGCATGCGAGCATTCCCTAGCTCAGCTCCAGCATGCATGCATGCGCTGGCCAGCTGATTTTTGGGCCTTCTGGGCCTACTGGAAGTCGGCAAACAGAAGGGGGTGGGGAAGGCTGTTTTCGCCCTCCCCAGGCTCCTAGAAAGCCTCTGAAGCCTGGGGAGGGTAAAAAATGGGCCTACCGGGCCCACCGGGCCATCACATGCCAAAAGCAAGGGAAGCATGGGGGGTGGTACATGCGTGTACATGCGTGGGGGGGCAGGGCACATAGACTTATGGGTGTGGGCACACGCACGCCGCACTCCCCCAGCTTTTGGCACACAATGGCAAAAAGGTTAGCCATCACTGAACTAGCATATTATAATTAACCTGCAATATTCTGGATGACCACTAGATGATGGCAAAGAGATACAGGAAGCTCTTTGTTATCCCTATGTAGTTATTTAGATTCAGAATCCGATGTTTGAGCAGAAATAGAGCATGGATGGGGCAGGGACTAAGGCTACTTTCAACTTATTTATTTATTATATTTGTATAGCCACCTATCTTACAAAATGTGACTCTGGGTTACATCTCACAATCAAACAACAAATATAAAAACAAGCAATATAAAAAAATATAAAATCCAGACTGAAAAGAACAAACATTATAAAAACAAATATACACCACCTGAGCATCAATAGCTATAGCTGAATATTTGAATGTTTATCCCAATTTAGAAATGCAGAGCAGCAAAAGAACTTTCCTTCGAAATGTAAAACACATCATGGAAATAATGGAATTATGAGTGTTTCAAAAATATGGAAGAATTACGTTGGAAAGAAATAAAAACACTATAGAAAACTGGAGTAAAATGTTACTTTCCCTAGACATGTTCTTACTATCAATGACTTTCTGAAAATATAGTCAGAACTGATTGTAATGTTCTAGGTCGGTTGTTCAACACACAACAGCAGTTATTTCTCTTGATCTTGATATTACCTTTTTGTTGATGTAGCCTAGGAGTACATTGGTTGTTTTGGGACTATTGTGTTATGCTCAGTTATATGTTTCTGGTCTAAGACTGTAATAATAAATTGATTGATTGATCAGCTTATGATCCACCAAAACAGTCAAAATGGGGATTCAGAGAGAGGGGAGGGGATTAGAATAATGTATTATCTATCAATCACTGGCTAACCTCTTTACTGCTAGTTCTCTAAATATAAGTCACTGGAGAGCACAAGTATGCAAATATATTAATTACTCAGATATTGTTTGGTTTCCTGAAAGATTAAGTTGGCTCCTGTGAGAATTAAGGTGGTAAATGTGGTAGACCTTTGGTTCCAAATATGCTCCACTGGAAATGAGGTAGTTTAAAAAACATGAAATATGTTAGGGGTAGCTGAGAATTTGCAAATTCAGAAACTAACTCTTTATCTCCCACATACTTTTAGATGAGTCACAAATAATCATATTTAGTAATTGCTGTGATTAATTTGATAGTGTAATCATTATTTTTTCTTTCATTGGATAACGTGAAAGATAGGAAGTTGATCTAGATGGGAAACTCATGTCTCCATTGTAGATTTTCACTAATACACATACTGTACATATTAAGAAGATTTCTTTGTCTCTGGACTTTAAAGAAGGCTTTTAAAATGGCAAAAAGATTATTAACAGAAGATTGTTGTAAAGTTAATATTCCTTTCCTGGCAGGACAGAAAATGTTACGTTTCCTTCCTTCATTGAGACTCTAACAACAATCTTACACTTTAAGTTATCATATTCTGTAGTGTGGCTTGTAAAATTAGGGCAATTATTGTTCAGTCTTAGTTAATTATGGAGAAAATATTTGATGTTTGTAATGCAGACATTATATGAATATTACATTTGTATTCAATCAATTTGTTCAGACTTTGTTTTCTTATGTTGTTCATGGACCATAATAAATCACTGAACTAAAATTAGTACATCCTTTGTTTCATTAGTTAAGCAGTAATTTATGGAGAATTAGTTTTTGTGCACAGGAAAGAGCATGAAACTCTTATGCTGAACTTAAAGAGTAACTTAAAAAAAAACTTTGGCAATCTGCTTATATCTTGGATGAGTGGTAGAAACAGCTAGCATTATTGTGGCTTTAGAAGACAATCCATAGAATCTAGAATGCCTCTGGGATGTACCAAGTCTTCCTGCTGTTGTGCAGCCTGTTTCATGGACTGTATATATTAGTGCCAGTGAGTTGATGGATGGTTTGCAAAGCTATATAAATATTTCTTAACTTTTTGTGCATTAGATTAAACATGATTGGTGGAGAGAGGGCTTTTTGTATTAAGCTGTAACACTTCATAAGAGGAGGAAAAAAACACCTTCTTAAAGACTAAATAAAAAGTTTCACATAATTGAATGTGAATGTGAACTCTTAACTCCATTGGCTCTTGAGGACCATGTTTTTACATCATCGCTAAAAATAATAAAGAATAAATTAGTTTTGTTGAGTTAGCTTCCTAAAATTATCAGTAACAAAGGGAAATTACACTAATGTAATGCTGGAGGGAGTCCAGCCTAATAGTTTTAAGTGAAAAAAAATGCAAAGATACTATTTCTGTAGAATCATGAGAACACGTATTCCTTAGCAATGTACTCCCAGGGATTGGTCTGTGGGAAAAGTTGTAACAAATCATCTCCCACCATTGTACTGCCAAGAAGAAAAAAAGAGCAAATAAACAAAAGTCTTCCTTTCCTTTTATAGAAAATTTCAGCTCAATCTAAGGGTGCTGTTCGTTTAGTCTTCCAAGCACTACAAGGTCTTTGTAGAGCATTACCTATGTATTTCTTAGCCTATTGAGTATAAAACTTCTGTAATTAAACTTTCTGTTTTTAACAGGGTTTTTTTTCCCTTCGAGGCTGATATCTGCAGAAGCAAAACATTGTGCCAATTGATTTTAAAGTAATAATAATTTTTTTAATAATGCTAATTTTAAAATGTACTTATTATAAAACTTAGACATAAAGATATAAATAAATATAACTCTCATGTATAATAGGTACTGGTAGGGTAAGGTTTCCCCTGTCCAGTTGTGTATGACACTGGGGGGCAGTGCGCATGTTTTAAAATTTATGGGCCAAATTGTTTAATATTTTTAATTGGGTTTTTAACTTTTGTATGGGTTCTTTTATTTTGGCTGTGCACCGCCCTGAGTCCTGTTGGAGAAGGGCGGTATAGAAATTGAATCAATCAATCAATCAATCAATCAATCAATCAATCTCCATTTCTTAGGCAAGGGAGCCAGTGTTGTCTGAAGACATTTCCATGGTTATGTGGCCAGCGTGACTTTACTCTGAGGTGCATGGAACGCTGTTACCTTCCCACTGAAGTGGTACCTATTTATCTACTCACATTTGCATGCTACTCGATGGGCAGGAGGAGGGGTAGCACTTATGTGTAATAAATATAATGCATTAACACCTTAATGTCTATGTATCTATCTACTTAGAAATGAATCCTGTTATCAAAAGAGATTTCTTCCTATTTGAAGGAAGGGGTGTTCTCAGTGGTGGGTTTCAAAGGCTTGATTTGAGACATGATTCAAAATTGAAAAATAACTTCATTTTCAACTGTTTTGAGATTTAATTTAAAAATGATTTGTCTGTGAACTATAATGATTTATCTGTGAGCATATAATGGGAAACCTAGCTTCAGTTGCTTTATTTTAGATCTGTGTGACATGAGAATAGCAAGATGGTAGACTTTTAGGGGAGATTAAGTTTTAGCTTGCTATTTTCCTAACCATGTTTAGCAATAGCCTTCATACTTTTGTATATACCTGCTTAGTAGGGCTTTCGGCCCCCCACCCCCAGCAGTGTTCTTTTTTATACCAAGTCAGCTTATTGCCCCCACAATCCAGGTCCTCATTTTACCTACCTCGAAAGGATGGAAGGCTGAGTCAACCTTGAGCCTGGTAAGATTTGAACTTGCAGTAATTGCATACATACATACTAGCGGTGGGTTTCAAAAATTTTTACTACCGGTTCTGTGGGTGTGGCTTGGTGGGTATGGCATGGCATGGCTCAGTGGGCATGGCAGGGGAAAGATACTGTAAAATCCCCATTTCCTTCTGACCAGCTGGGACTTGGGAGGCAGAGAATAGATGGGGGCATGGCCAGTCAGAATTTTTACTACCAGTTCTCAGAACTACTCAAAATTTCCACTACCACTTCTCCAGAACTGGTCAGAACCTGCTGAAACCCACCTCTGGGTGTTCTGGATGGAACTGCTGAGAAATAGAAAGTTATTTATTAGGAATAGCTTTCAAGAGAGATTCTGGTAACTTCAGTTTATCAGACACATGATAAAACATTAACTTGGAATGCTAGTGGAAGATAGATAAGGTGCTATTAAATTCTATCTGCTTTTATATTGCCCAATATTCCAAGGAAATCATACATTTCTGAAAGGGGATAAACATGGTCTGAGCATTATCCTGGATGATAATAGATCATTGCCTACTCAGTGAGCTCAAAATCCTGGCTCCCAAGGTCATAACTCATTGGCTACATATTGGGCAAAACCTGTCTAGCTTGGTAGGCCAACTGCTATTCTATCTTTGGACCAAATCTCTGTGTTTCCTATTGTATCAGTCTCCAACCTACCAACTGATTCATTCATTAGATGAATAGCAACTTACTTTAACTTATCAATGGAAATGTGCATTAAAAATCCTATTCATTTATTTGTTTGGCTTCACTAAAATATACAGTAATAGCTCATCTAACTTACCGGTTTTTAAGTGATTTGATACTCTTTTCTAAGTGATTTGTGTGGTAAGGACGAAATGATATGTGATGACAATGATAACAATATCTCATGTCCTTCATATGTACATTTTTAATAATTATATTATCATTTGCAAAATGATTTTCTTTACCAAAATGTATGCATTCTACACATTTCAGAAAACAGAAATCTAAAAATAAATGGCTTTTATCCAGCCTAATCAAGAGGGAGCGTATTTTGAAAGGTTTGCTTAGTTAGGGATCCACAAAAGCTTTCAATATTGATATAGTGGTCTGTATAAAAAGAATGGTTGGAAAGTGCTGCTGTAAACCTAAAGAACAAATAGTATAAAACACAATAGAAACATCAATAAAACAGCCAAAAGGAGATTATAAATGAATAAAGGGCAACCAATTAAAATAAAAACACACCTGTCAGGAACTGCCCAAACAGGTTGGATATGGATATCTTCCTGGATTCTATGACTGATCTATCTTTTGATGTTCCACTGTTAGAAAATATAATCAAGAAAGGACGGTATATAAATGCAACCAGATCCTCTATCAATAGAATTGGTTTTGTTTCCTGTTATACAGGTGGTCTTAGCACTCTTGTTAAATGAATTAATTACAATTGTCCCTATTGATTGTGAGATAGATAGAATTTCTGTTAAGTTTAATTGTACCTCTTTATCATTTGGTAGAACACTAGTTTCACAAGTAGAAACTAGAATATGGATAACTATGTTTCAATACTGTATGGAATGTGCTTATAAAAATGGGAATCCCAGAACATCTCATTGTCTTTATGCAAAACATGAACACAGGTTAAGATGCCAAATCATGGACAGAGTATCTAGGATAAAGGAGTGAGATAACTTTATAAGTCTCTGCCTTATTTAGGCAATGTATATGTAGAGTATACTACTTAAAAGAACATGAGTATGGATTTAAAATTGGAGGAAGAAATAGCAATAATTTGCACAATGCTGATGACATTATTTTAACAGCTAAAAATGCAAATGTTCTATAACCCCAATAATGAAAGTCAAGGAGGACAGTGAAGAAAAATAGATCTAAGATTAAATGAAAAGAAGACTAAACTAATGGCAACAGGTACACAAACAGACTAAACTGACATTGAATATAACTGAAGTACTTTGCTGTATGATCAACTGTCAACACCAAAGCAATTCCATAGGGTAGCATTTGGTAGAATAGCAATGAAGACTTGGAAAAGGTAGATCCTGGGATGTGTCTATAAAGATAAGAATTGTTCAGTTATGGTTTTCTCTGATGCTTTATAGAAACAAAAACTTGACTTTGAAGAAATAAAATAGAAACAATATTGACTCTTTTGGTGTTGGAGAAGATTCCTGAGGATACCATGGTAGCCGATGAAACAAACAATAGATCATCAAATGAATTTTCACATGAGACACAAATAGCTGGGCTAAAATTATCATACTTTGAACATACTATGTGAAGACCTCACTCTACAGAGAACTCTACAATGTTGGAAAATGGAAAGGAGTAGCAAGATGGATAGATTCAGTTACAGTGGCATTGAGTGCAGTGTTGGAAGAACTGAAGGACCAGACTGAAGAAAAATCTAGCTATGTAGTCAGTCAGAATTGACACTAACTTGATGAAATGTAATCTATCAATGGTAAGAAATTCTCTCTTCCAATGTTTGCTGGACAGGAAAAAATGTCTGTGGAGATTCTCAGTCATCAGGTCATGGTTATCCCAAAGATGCTTTTTCAAAAAACAAAGAAAGTCCAGTTGCCTTTTGAAAAGCACCTTTGGGGTATCTCACCTTAGGTGCAAAGCCAGCTGGGTAACCTTGGATAAGTTACTTTCTCTTAGCCCAGTGTTTCTCAACCTTTGTAGCTTGAAGATGGGTGGACTTCAACTCCCAGAATCAACGAGTTGAAGTCCACCCATCTTCAAGCTACAAAGGTTGAGAATCACTGTCTTAGCCCTAAGGAGGAGGCAAGCTACTTCTGAAAAACCTTGCCATCAAAACTGCAAGGATTTCTCCAGCCAGTCTTCAAGAATTGGACATGACTGAACAGAAGACGAAAAAAACTGTTCGAGATTTCTGTGAAGACGGTCCCTTTACTCTTCATGACAATTTCCAATCAATAAAGTCATAGTGACTAAAATTAGCAGTCAACTATAGTTTGTTCAGATATTTTATTTGTAAATATATTGAATTTTTTCAAATATAATTATTGCTGGGCTTGGTTTTTGTTGGGAGAATTCAAATAACAACTTTCTGATCCTATATAATAACCTTGAGGTAAGATGGGCAGTTTATAAATTTTATAAATAAATAAAATAAATAAATGCTTTCATTTCCAGCTATTAATTTTCCATCTCCAGAAGTAGCTAGTGAAGTCTTTTTCTTATTATTGTGTTCTTTTTAAGTATTTGATCACGGGTTCTTCGTGACAAAAAGAGTATTTAAAATCATATGCTCCTTATTATTTCTTTTGTAACAAATTGCTGTATTCACCCTCAAGAAATCATTTATTATGATACACAGCTTTTCTTTTTGCAGCCTATATTTCAAATCCTCTTTGTTTTTTTGGCACTAGCCTTTACTATCCCGCCAAGCATAGATTATTTAAAATGTAGGATTCTGACTACGAAAGAAATTCTGACAGATACACATAGTTTGCATATTCCCCTGTGCTTTAAAGAGCTGACTTGCAGAAGTGGAAAACACTGAATCTGCTTAAATGAAAAATGAATAAGGAAGCTTTTTGTGTAATTTCAGCAGCAAGGCTATGCAGTTGACATACTTAACTGAACCTCTGTTTTGTTGTGCTGTGTTTCATTTTGATTTATATTGCTATGTTTTGTGATAACTTTAGATAATGATGTACTAGTTTAGACACATTCTAATGTTCACACATCCTTTAAGGATCTCTTGTCCTACTGAAATGATATGATAGCTTTATTTTCCTTTTTCTGATTCTGAATGGTAAATCCTGACCCAAGAAAATAAATTCTGTTTTTCTCTATTTTTTTCCTCTTCCTCTCTAGGGATTGTGGGAATGTTCACGATACCTTCAGACTCTGCACAAACAGTATCTACTGTTCATTAAAACACTACCTTTTCTAGGTTTCCTTTTGCAGAATGGGACAATTAGTGGCAGGCACATAGCTGTGCCCACTTCACTGTGGGCCCACCCACTGCAGCCGATCCACCGCTGGTGTTCATTCTCAGATGATCCTCTGCCAGCACTCCTCCCTTGCATCCTCGTCCCAGGTGATTTGCTGAGGGACACTTGTCCCTGGCCAATTCACTGTATGGGATAAGTAGCTGCATGTCCCAGCAGCCAATCCATGTGCCAAAGGGTGAGCCTTTGCCTTCCCATTGGACACAGTCCCACTGGCTCAGTCCCATTGGACACAGTCCCACTTCACTTTCCTGAAGTGAAACCTGGAAAGGTTGAGTAGCAAGCATGTTTTCTCCTGGCAAGAAGCAGAATAATATGACCTGCTGTGCTTTGTGTGCATGAAAGGGACTGGTATGGTGAAGCTATTGCCTTCCAGACATTCTATGCTGTTGCAGGGAGCCCCTTGGCTGAACAGCAGATTCGTGGCAAGGCAGCAGGCTGGTGGGCGGAGATTTGTGGTATTTCTGAAAGGGAGAGATTGGCTAATAATAGAGTCCTTCCAAGCACATCCAGAAATCAGGAATTTTTTTTCAGTTTCAGGATCAGGCTTTCTCTGTTCTAGGAACCTGAAATGAAGCACTTTGGAATTACCAATTTCAGCCACATTTGCATAAGAAAGCCCAAAGGAAGAGGCATGATAAATGTGAAGGATGCTTCAAGAAATTGCATTGACAAGGAGAATAACTGTATATCAGGTCAGGGTTAGTGGTTTATGCTTCTATTACAAGAAAACTTCTTTCTTCTAAAGAGGCTAATGGATTCCATTTTGGGGATTGCAACATTTCTTTCATCTTTCTGGACATTTTCAAATGCATAATATCATTTATGCAGTTCTATTTGTGTGGGGTGGAGTGGGGGTAGGTTGAGATGTTTTTTCCCCTCTCTCCCTCTTTCTGTCAGAGAGACAATGACTTGTTATGACCCAGGTCATCAAGGCAAGACAGGCCTCTAGAGAGTCCTTTATGGCTCTAAGTAAATGTTCCAACAAACACCCCTCCAACAACTGGTAAGGAATATATAACAAAGAAAATTCACAGAGTAGGAGCATGCTCACAGGCAGTGGTGGGCATGTAAATTTTTTTACTACCGGTTCTGTGGGTGTGGCTTCGTGGGTGTGGCATGGCTTGGTGGGCATGGCTTAGTGGGTGTGGCAGAGAAAGGATACTGTAAAATCTCCATTCCCTCCCCAATCCAGGGGAAGGTTACTGCAAAATCCCCATTTCCTCCCGATC
>JANHZT010010619.1:28219-38583 GCA_032468215.1 Stegonotus admiraltiensis
TTTACCTTGGCTGTGCACCGCCCTGAGTCCTTCGGGAGAAGGGCGGTATATAAATAAAATTATTATTAGTAGTAGTATTACTCCCTTCCCCATAGCCCTGCCATGTTTGCCTGCCTTCCACATGGCCTTCTGCTTGCCTACCTTTGCAAGCTGGCCATGGGGATGCTGGGAAGGCTGTGTGGAAGGCAGAGAAGCATGGCAGAACTGTGGGCCGCAGACGGGTTTGGGGGCATGGCCACCCAGCGGTTGCTACTGGTTCGGCAAACCAGCCCCAATCTCCGCTACCAGTTTGCCCGAACTGGTCCTAACTGGTAGCATTTCATCCCTGCTAATAGCTGAAAAGCAGTAAACAAGCATTTCTAACTGTGGTTTTATTGTAAGGGGCCTGGTATTGTGATTTAATCTTGAAGGGGTTCCATTTCCCTGAATGGGGCAGTAAGGTGTTTTTAATCATTTCCTTTATTTTGAGAATTGTCAGTCGATTAAAGGTGGTTTGTATATGACCTGTCTAAGGGGTGATTGAGACAATATGAGGAATAAAGTTAAGAAGAAGAATCTGATTTGTTATAATTTTCCCACAGGAGCAATGAGGGTGATCTCAAAATTTCTCCTTGTCCAGAGAGGAATTATGAAGAGCTAGTCAACTTGCTGGCTCTCCATTTTGCTGTAGTTGTTGGCTCCACTAAAATATATCTCATAAGTTCCTTTAACAATAAAATAGAGGAAGTCTACACTCTTTTTTGATAACCATCAGAATACTAAGTTTTGTATTAACCCTCTCTGGTTTTGCTTTTTTTAGTGTACTAGACTCCGAATAGTTTTACTGCTTTAATGTTATTTCATGTTCTAAACATAAGATTTTTCTTTTAAAAAATAGTAAAATATTTATTACTTCTTATTTCTCACCCTGTCCTACTTTCTTTTAACAGTAATCCTCACATGTGGTATTCCAGATGATATCAGAATAGCCCTTGGAAATAAAGAGGTGGATGAGAATATAGTTTTCATCCTGATAGATCTTCACAGGTACAAATTTTATGAAACAAATAAAGAATAATAAAAGAAAACCATGGAATCTGGATACAGATGTGTTTATTCCTTCAGCTACTTAAGATACTACTCAGAACCCTCAAACTCTCAGGATCCTAGATTGAGGAAGACAAATACCACCCATAAGGGGGAGAAGGGGATTTTATATATATTCTATTCCGAAGTAACTCACAAATTAAACTTATTTTTAAATTCTGTAAAACTTGTGCAAATGAATATTTGCTTTACAGCCAGTGAATTCGCTTATGGAGGGAGACAGAGTAATTTCTTCTCCACCGATGTCCAAGTTAGTAATTTTTATGCTTGAAGCCTGAGGGGGTAGAATTGTTTTAAAATCCATGATTTGTAGCCTGATTTGTTATGTACTCAGAGGTGTAATGCTGCAGGGCCAAAGATATGTACTCTAGGAAAAAATACCTACTAAAGTTCATTAGTAAAAGAGACCAGCAACACCCTTCCATCCAAAGCATAAATTGGCTGCATAACCCCAGGTTTATGCAAAGAAAATATGCATATAATCTGTGTGGCTAGGAATAGCTGTGATAGAGATAATAAAATTAGAACTACAAACACAATGGTTTATTTGCAAACAAAAGCTGTGTGGAATAAATATTATTGTTGTTATTTGAAGTGCTACCTTTCTTGGCCTTGTTTCCCATAGCACTTCTTGCTTTCAAGTATTATCAACATTATTTTGCTTTCTAAGCATTTCATGGTATAACTGGCATTTTTACTGCTTCTCTAAGGAGATTCAGGAAAGATGACTGGAAGGGGTGTGATCTGTCCTACTTGACTATCACCATTTTTCTTTTCCAGTACCATTATGGTATTTTCCCCCATTTGTTTAAGGATTTAAGGTGATAAGCAACGGAGTTTGCATCCATATAATTTATGTTCCTGCACATTAGATTTTCTTAGGGTTTTGCTACTTATCTGAGATGTTTATTAACAAAATGCAGTCTTTGTGTCCTGTGCAAGACTAGAAAGAAGGCAATTATAGGCCTGAGAGCTTTTGTCATCATGTTGTAAATCTTCTGACACTAGCCAAGGCCAAGATTTAACAAAGAGCAGCAAAGTTTGGAAGGTTCAAAGAGAGGTTGCTTGCCTTATAAATTGTATCAGTGCCACAATACTACTAGCTTAAAGAATGGAGGCTGGAAAACTGAATATAATAATTGAAAACTATATGTGGTTCAGTAATCAGAGAATTTAATGAAGTTGTTCCTAAGTCTTAGTTCTCCTAGAACTAAGGAGAAATTTCCTAACGGTGATCAGAAACAATAAACCAGAGGAATGGATTGCCTTCAGAAGTTGTGGGCGACCCGTCACTGGAGACTTTCAGGAAGAGACTGGATAGCCATTTATCTGAAATGGTGTAGACTCTCCTGCTCGAGCAGGGGATTAGATTAGATGACCTCCAAAGTCCCTTCCAACTCTGTTGTGCTATATAGGAGATTAGGAAGCTGAAAGTAGAAGTGTTTATCATGACAATGGGCTTTGATCGTGAAGTGTGTTAGATGTGCAAATTGAGGTGCTGTTGCCATGGGGCTGTGTGAAATCCAAAATGGACTTTGATCACAAGGTGCATGTTTGACGTGCATATCTTCCTAGATATGGAATTTTATGAGGGGGTCTGACATAGTATTGTGATTTAGGAGATTTCCTTATCTTGAGGGGATTTTGCTTCCTGGCTGGCTTCCTGAGGGGACATGCTTTTGTCATCTTTAGCCTCCATAAGATAAAAAGCTTTTTAGATATCTGTATAATTTTGTTTGTGACTTTTGCCTGTGATAGGGATGACTCAGGTGGCAAGTGGGTATTTTTATTCTGACAGAAGTAATCCAGTATATCTAGGGCAGGGATTGAGAGAATGTTCTTGCTACTCACAAGAAAGGTTATTTGATTCATTTGGTGGATTTAGGCATCCCTAGTTTTTTTCTTTAAGTGAACCTTAATTTTCTTTGGAGGTTCTAGTAGGAGTACAGCTATCATATACTGTTGACTGAATGGTACACTGTTTCTATCTCATATGGTCTTCTATTCTACCAAATGGACAGTTTTTTGAGGGGCATATACTGTATGCTACAGTGAGGTATGAAGGAGACATCCACCCAACCGGCCAGATCATCTCTTGTGGACAATGGGGTGACAGATGTCTTAGGCAAATGGTTCTTGCATCCTATTCAGGAATCAAATTGGTTATAAATTAAGTAGCAGTAGGAGAAAAAAATATTTCTTGAATATTTCTGTCCAGCCCAGAGACATGTTCAGACAGATTTTGGGTTCCAGAGCATCAATCTGAGATGAGAAAGAGAGAGGCTGAATTATTGGAGGATTGTTTGACTACCTAAAGAGCAAAAGCAATACGCCAGAAATTCTTGACTTTGGCAAAAGTCCCAGAGGTAGAAGGAATGTCAACAGAAAAAGTGAAGTCCCAGAAAGCAAGGCTTCTTAAAAAGGGTGAGCCAGAGATAAAAGAAACCTCACCACAAAACTGTGTCTTAGATTTGTGGTATTTACTCCCACAAGAGCTGGATGAAGCTTTGGTAAACAGTATAATGGTGCCTAAAATAGTCATTAGTATAATAGTGTAACAGTATAAAGTGGTATAACAGACTAAATGTTAATATTAAAATTCCAAGACAGATCTATCTTCCTCACCCCCCTGCCCCATCCCTTTTCTTCCAGAACAGGAGAAATTGCAGAGCTGGCAGTTAGTGACAATATGAAAAAAAGGGTAGGAAAAGAGAAATTGTAAATGTTTCCCTTACCACCACCATCAAGAACTAAGAAGTCAGGCAAAGCTCTCTAAGTGAGGAATGGCCAAGAGCCCACAATGTGACTGTGATGCTCCAGAGCAAACTATAACACATATAGAATGTCTCCTCAGGAAATTTCAAGGCACCTGGGATAATCTCATTGCAACCACATCAGAAGCAATTAAATGATTAGCTTCCTTAGTTATCGAATTATAACATCTATCCCATTGCAATTCTAAGGCTCCATATTATGATGTTTTTATTATGGTTTTATCCATAATAAAAGTATTAAACTTTATATCATGCGGATGCTCTAATTAAACTAAATTTGCATATCACGGTGACTCCTAAACTGGGAGAGTGGCTCCAACAGATCCCAGGAACAGCATCAGAGCTTTTTATGCAGAAAAGGACAGTGGTAGGAACAATTAAAATACTGCATGCAACCGTGTAACTCCCAGGCCTCTGGTAAAGAACCTGAGATTGAGGCAGACACATACCACCCATAGGGGTATGAAGGGATTTTTAAAAAATACACCTGTATGTATGCATGCACGCATGCACACACACACGCGCGCATGCGCGCGCACACACACACACACACACACACACTTTATTTGATATGTTTCTGGCAACTAGCAAAGGAAAAAATAACTATGGCATCATTCCTCTGTGTCCATTTGTGCTGTAATGCCATGATTATTGTTTTCATGCTAGATGTACATACGTACTTGAGAAGGTTGTCAGTAACTTTGCCTGTCATGCCCTACATATATTTAATGAGGAAAACATGATTGACAGTTACTTGCAACAGAGGCAATAGAGGTGGGATATAGATCAGCAAAGGGGTTAGCACATGTCATGCTGGCATAGTTTTCTGTTGCCTCAAGGATGAGCGGAGAACACTTCAACTCAGTAGTGAGGAAATGCTCATTTCACACGACACTGCAATTGTTTTACAAGATCTTTTGGCATGGGATATACATTCAGTCTGCTTGCAAGACTGCCAGCAATTTGATAAACAAAATACAAATCTGCATCAAAAATGCAGGTTTATTTATCATCCTGTTACTTATTTAGCACTCATATAGAGTTCAGTGAGTTGGGATGTTAATATTATTTCAAAATACTGTGTAATGTTCCCTATAATGTAAACCAGTATTGATATGAGAGATGGAGGAAACTAAGACTAATGGATAGGTAACTTGTGCCTGTTTCAAACAGGAACTTCTGAACATGTACACGTTTTCTTGAACTATGCACAATGTATAGATGATGGATCACAATAAATCACTATACTTCCTCTAACTGGCTGCCTTTAAATGCTAAAACAGAAAGATAAGCATTTGACAAGTTGTAATTCATGACTGATAAATTTCATTTGAACTATTTCCTTTCTTTATATAGACAAATAATGTTATGTAGTTTGAGTCTTTTATTATGCATTTTGTTCACAGTACTCATGTTAACTCACACCATAAATTAAATCAATTCAATAAAGTTTTGCTGCCTTTTATGTGGGGTAGAAAGATTATTTGTGTTCAAAAATTTTATGATTTCCACATTTAAAACAGACAATAATTATAAAACTATATTACAAAACAAGTGTTTGCATTTTGTTTCAAGTATTTACTGAAATGATCTTCCATCTCTAATATTTTGTATAAATTTCTTGCTGTTTTCCATACTTCATAAACATTTATGATATTGAATGTTTATTGTATTGTTATATTTGTATTGAACATCTCTTATATTCCCGCAACAGCTGTTGGATATATGAAGAGGCACGCAAATGAATTTAATTAATTATTTAATACATTTCCGTTTAAAATATTGCAACAAAAACAATTACAACAAAAATGAAATCATGAAAAATTATTTCTCTGATATTGAAAATTAGAGATGATCATAGTTTGGGAAATGGTTAACAAAAGGTGTGCTGTGTGAAACACTGTGATATTTTACCTCTAGATATCCTATTCTTTTCATAAGTACCGTAGTTTTTGTTGGAAAGTTCAGGTTTAAAAATGCCTTTTCTTGAGATGCTCTGACTGTTTATGCTCCCTGTTTGAAGTGACCATCATTTGAATGAGACAATGAAGAAACATGGAACTATTATATGATATGCATGACACTTGAATCCTTGCATGTCCAGGTCAAATCTTATGATATTTCATTTGCTTTAGCATTGAACAAACGATATATATAGATCCCATCTTGATTTATTAAATGCTACCTTTATATCACATGTATATGAGCTAAATATTGTTTCTGCCAAGTAGATTCTGAAAAAAGGTAGCTTCTTGCTTTGATAAATGATTTTTTTTACTAAAGAAACTCTCTGTGGTGGCTGAATAATGTTTGACTGTATTCTTTTTGCTACTTACTACATACAGGTATTTGTGCTTTCTTTTCAGTAACATTTCTTACGAAAATAGTCACTCAGGTAGTTACATGAAGAATGTCCTTGTTCTGACTCTTGCACCAGCAAATTACAGCTCAATTTCAAATCATAGTAGGACTCTCATGGATGCTGAGAAGATCAAGTTGGTAACTCTTTTATTTGCATTCTGGATACAAGAGATTTTTTGGCTTGTTTCATGGACTTAATGGCTGAACTACATCTACCAGCTGCAGTCCAGTTGCTTTGAACATTGCTAGTGCTGTTGAGTTTGTTCCTCACTTTCCACTACAACCATCTTTGCCAATTATCTGTACAGGTTCCTCTCCTAAAATTACTCACCTTATCCAATACTTTACATGTTGAACAAGATTATACTTGCATAATCCATATAATTTTCTGGAAGAGGACAAGGTTTATTCATTTGTTTAAGTAGTTCATTTACTTGGGATTTTTTTTTCCCAAACAAGCCTCAGAGGGGAGAAGGGAGGTATCAAGAACCACAAACAAATGTGGACGTGTTCTTCACCCATATACACAAAATATGTGTATTTATGTAGAATTCTGAATAAAACTTGAAGGAGAAAAACAAAAAAAAGCAGTACCAAAGCAATGACTCAGTTGATACCCTAACAATTTAGAGAAAAACACATCCTGAATAAAAATGAATAAAAATACACCATATGCTATTTTTCATCCAAGACTCTCTTAGGATCTAACTCTCCTTTTACTGCTTCTAGCTGAAAAACGACATCCTTCTGGGATACCTGGATGCTGTTTTACTCTTTGGACATGCTTTGAAAGTCCTTTTGTCCAGACAAGAATCAGTTTGTCCTGTTGATTTGATTGACCAATTCCGAAATATCACATTTCAAGGTAATTACAGGTCTTGTTTCTTTTAGATTATTATGGATAGCCTATGCAGGCCTCTTAAAATTGGTAAATGTTTTAGGACTGCAACTCTGAGGATTCTTGGTTAATTTTCTAAACGTTGCAATCCATAAATATCTATAGGGATCAAACTGGTAGTGTGCAAAATTAAGTACCAAAAATAGAGTTTATGAAGATGTTTCTTAATATTACCTTACAAATAATGAGGATGAAACATCTTAACAATACAGGGTAAAAGAAACACTTTTTCAAAAATAATTTGATTATACTTTACTATGTTTTATTAAAACTTTTTAATGAATTATAAATTATTTTAAAAAAATTATATCTTTCTGCTATTGTTCTATGATTTGATTTTTAAATTCTCCTTAATAATTTTCCAATAGGTCATGTTAAAACAACCATTTATCTGCCATCCAGTACAAATTGTCAAAGGCATTATCTGCATCTAACTAATTTTATTATTATTTACTATTAGTCTAATTAATTTACTATATAGTAAATTAATGTCACTTGTTGACTGAAACTTACAGGTTAATATGATATTTTCCCCCTTAGGTATTTTAGGTCCTCGAATCTTGGATAGATATGGAGATATTGATGTCAATTTCAGTATTCTCTACACATCAACAAATAATGAAGTGAGTACAATCTTATTGTGAAACTATACTTTTAGCAAGAATTAATGAACCAAAACCAATCACTGACTAGCGGTTCAATCGGAGAAGTTAGTCATAGTTGTCCAGGTACTGAATCATGTAACATTGCAGTATTGATGTTAAGGGGGCAGGAAGTTTGGGTAGGCTTCAAGAACAGCCCCATATAGAGTGAATTGCAGTAGTTCAATCAAGAGATACCCAGAAGTATGAATGACTATAAACAGGGCTCCTGATACAGAAATGTTCCAACTGGTACACAAATTAATCCAGGTGTATATCAGAAGAGGCTATTCATCTTGCTAACTATATTAATTTTTATCCTTATATATAAGGTTATTAAGGATTATAAAGTTCTTTGCCCATGAATATGATAGATAGATAGAATGATAGAATTCATTTTAGTGTGATTGGACACACAAGGAATTTGTCTTTGGTGCATATGCTCTCAGTGTACATAAAAAGACAAGATACACTCATCGAGAATCACAAGGCACAACACCCAGTGACAGTCATATGGTACAATAAGCAATCAAATCATACTAAGAAACAATCAATATCAATATAAATTGCAAGGATACAAGCAACAAAGTTACAGTCATGGAGTCACAGGTCACAATATTTGGACTTCCTAATAGCTTTATAGGGCCCCTGGAGTCTCTCCTTTAGTTATAAAATTATTTATATCTTTAGCACTTTAAATACTCCTTAGTGCTTACATTTTGGGGGGAAACATATTAGATAAAAGCCTATGTTAGTTACTATTTTCATTTTAATCTGAACAAAAACATTAGACACTACATTAAAATAAGTACATTAACTAGCAGATGTACGTCAGGCAGGATTTTGGCCCATTATACCTGTAGAGGCAGAGATTAAATCTGCAAACTTCTGCATAGAAACCACATTCTTTATTACTGAGCCACAGTCATCCAGACAGGCCCAAACAACAGTCCTATTCTCACCTTGGAGCAAAGCAGAATAGTATATTAAACCATAGATTAAAATTGATGTACTATTTAGAGTAATTTGAAGCTGGTAAACATTGTTGCCTGATTAAAATGAAATGGGAAAGGTAGAGTTTTTCTTTTATTGTTTTCGCTGTGCCTTTCAGTGACTGCCTGGACAAGTCTCTGCAGTTTTCTTGGCGATGTTTTCAAAAGTGGTTTACCATTGCCCCCTTCCTAGGAATTCTCCTGGCTTACTGCAATTCAAGTAAAGGAAATCAAAGGGGCTTGGTCCTTAAGCAAAAGACTCCTTTATACTTTGACTAATAATTTATACAAGAGCTCAATATGAGATAGGTGGGATACAGAAAGGAGACTGAAAAGATCAAAGGAGGAGTCTGAGAAAAATACTTTTAATCACTAGTAAACTAGGGGAAAGAAGCCTCAGAGTGAAACCTCCTTCTCTTTTCTTCTTCCAGTTTAAACCCCTCCTGTGGTTTGACACAAATTTGAACAAAACTGTTGTGAAGACAACGACGCCTTCATTCATCTGGAAAAAACACATGCTACCTACGGATACTCTTAACAGTGGTGAGCCAATCTACTGTATTTTTTGTTCCATAAGACATCCCCCCCCCAATAGTGCTGGTCTTTGGTGAATAGCAGCTGGGCCATGGTGGCGGGGTCCTTTTACAGTGCTGAAACCCGCCTCTTCTGTCTTGGTCATTGCCCGCCTCTTCTGTGTCTTTTCCGCAGTGCAGGAGTCAATAGGCAGAGCTGGCACATGAGAGGACACCTATCTGTGGTCCTCTCAGGCTACGCCTGTTATTTTCTTTCTTGTATTCCTCCTCTAAACCTAGGTGCATCTTATGGTCAGGTGTGTCTTATGGAGTGAAAAATACGGTAATTCTTAAGAAAGATACCTACAAATGGAATCAGTCATTTGCAATTGCCATAATTCATAATGTGTGTTGAGAATGTATGTATCTGTTTGAGCCACTTCTGAACACTATCTTGTTGAAAATGTATCAGCCCCTTTGCCTAGGTAACAGTTCCTGCATACAGCTAGTCTTTATTTGGTGTCTGCCTCATTTAACGACCATTTGCAGTTACAACGGTGATTAGAAAGCAACTTTGCAACTAATCCTCTCATTTACAGCCTTTGCAGGTCTGTAAAGCAAGGGAAGACGGAAGGAAGAACAGTTGCAGGTTCATTAACTGCTTTGCTTAATGACCACGTTGCCAGTCACAGTTGTGGTCACTAAACAAGGACTACCTGCATTTCAAACAAGGTTATGTTCCTTACATGCTACAGTATGAATTGCAAGCAGGAATCCATTCTTTTTGGTTTTTTGAATTACTGATTTGTTATTTTTCTCCTATAGTCTCAAACCAACTATAGATGTGCAAAACAAGTATAGATAAAATGGAAGAAACCAGGAATTGATCCAACAAGGCATAATTACTTTGTTGATTTCAACCAGTCACAGTTAAAAACAAGGGTTTACTGTTGTATGAGAACAAAGTCAATGAAATGTGCATCAATAGGATAGATAATAAAATGACTTAGATCAGGGGTCTCCAACCTTGGCATCTTTAAGCCTGGAGGACTTCAACTCCCAGAATGCCCCAGCAAAGCTGGCTGGGGAATTCTGGGAGT
>JANHZT010010619.1:99840-123355 GCA_032468215.1 Stegonotus admiraltiensis
TTCTCATTGTACACCGCCCTGAGTCCTACGGGAGAATGGCGGTATAAAAATCAAATAAATAAATAAATAAATAAATATAAACCAAACCAATAAATAAATAAAAACAGTTACAGATCAATTGTACAGATGTCTACATTAGAATTGAATTTTAAGTAATAAAATAAATGGTTTTTCTTATGGTGCCTTTTGTGAGATGAAAAGCAAGGAAAGCTTTTCCCAAGATGGGTTGAAATCAGGGATGGATACGCAACATTGCAGTCCTTTATGTATTCTGTTCCCATCCCAAAAGATTGGACTGCACATATCTCCAAAAGAAACTGGAATAGTTAGATCCATCTTCAGTCCTCCTTCACCCCTATAGTTCATATGCGGCAATCATTATTCAAACCATGACATGGACTGAAAGGGAGTATAATTTTTTCTGGTCTTGTGAATAATTCTTCATGTATTTTGTTAAAATGAACACAGAATTATAGGAATTTAATGTGCCTGGGGCTGAAAGGACATTCATGTGCAAATGAATGCCCCCATAGAAATAAAACCACTGAGAAGGTTTTTACCTGATTGTGCTTTGTTGGAGACACTGAAAGAAAAGCCTCTTTGGAGACTTGTGCAGTCCTGTCCAATCCACGTTTCTGGAAGCAATTGTAGAATGCATGACCATTTCACAAATAGGTCCAATTCACCACTTCCAGAGTCTCATTGTTGAAAACCTTATATAATTTAGCTGAATTTGGTTTCTTTTCGTTTATAATCAGTTGATTCTGGTGTTGCTGTTACTGTAGATTCCATTTAATTTCCTTCATTTGCAGAAATCAAGCATTAGAATAAAAAAAATACGAAGGATTTCTTTTTGAATAACAAACTTTTTTAAAATTCTTGTTTCAGGCTTTTTGGTTTCCCTAGATGACTTTTACATACTTGGCAGTGGATTGATTATGTTGCAGACCACAAACAGCGTATTAAATGTTTCTCTTCTTAAACAAGTGGTACCCGAGAGCCTCTTTGCATGGGAGAGAGTCCGTATTGCTAATATGATGGCAGATTCTGGAAAGACCTGGGCCCAAACCTTTGAAAAACAAAATTCTGGTTGGTATATTTGAATAGGAATCTTTTCACCCATGATTCTGTGGGGGAAAAAGCACAGTTAAGATTTAACTATTTTCTCACTGCTCTCTAGGTACTTACAATAACCAGTATATGATACTTGATACAAAAAAGATCAAATTGCAAAGAAGCATTGATGATGGGGCTCTTTATATCATTGAACAGGTTCCCAATCTTGTAGAATATTCTGATCAAACAAATATTCTCCGTAAAGGTAAATACTTATGTAAGAGTTTTTGAATAATGGAATACGGGAGAGGGCCAAAGGTAAATAACCTCAGCTAAAACTTCCTTATAGAAATTGCAAATAATCTCAATGTTAATAAGCGCAACTTACCAGGAATTCAAAATTTGTATTTATAGAAATAATTGTGTGTGTGTGAGACATTTTAGTATTAAATACAAATTTCCTTTGTGCTACAGATGGTAGACAATGTAAATTCACATTCTTTTGCTGAATTTGAAATTCCTTAAATACTTCAGCTTTGCCAAATGTAACCTCTTTTTATGAAATTTTTCTACCATGTTAGTTTGGCTCACATTCCCTTGCGACTCAGTGTTTTTGAACTTGGTTAATGTTTCTTGCAGCTGAATTCAAGCAACGTACAAAAGCTCCAGCTGAACTTATTCACTGGTAAAGCCTTGTTTTGCAGGATACTGGCCTTCCTACAACATCCCTTTCCATAACATAATTTACAATATGAGTGGATATGGAGAATATGTTCAAAAGTATGGTTTGGACTTTTCTTATGAAATGGCCCCAAGAGCAAAAATCTTCCGACGGGACCAAGGAAAAGTAACTGATATCGAGTCCATGAAGTACATCATGCGATATAATAGTATGTCATTTTAAATTTTTCTGTTGATTTTTTTAGATCGTTTTCTCTTCTGTAATAAAAAAACCACCTCATTATCAAACATTTGTTTTGCAATAACGATATGTGCTCATCTTTCACAATGTTAAACTATACAACTCTTGGCCATTATCTGTTGAATCTAGTTAAAATAAAGAAATGTTGAATTTTAAAAACATCATATTTTTACAGTTTTCCAAGTCTGTGAGTGACAGGAGCCAAATTTCTATTAGTTATCTTTAAATAACTTCTCAGAGCAGACCCTCTTTTCTACTCTCTTATTCTAACCTGCTTCATAGATAAAATCCAACTGGGGTGGAAAGAAAATGGCTCCAATTTCTTTGAAGGAGAAACAAGAATCAAATGACAGACTTCTGACTCTACAGATACAGGGTTAAATCATGGTTAAGCAAGAGAGCGAAAACTTACTTATCCCTTTCCCTTTATTTCTAGATTATAAGAAAGATCCATACACAAGACACAATCCCTGCAATACCATTTGCTGCCGAGAAGACTTGAAGCACAAGTCTCCAGTTCCAGCTGGATGCTATGATTCGAAGGTACACATTCCTAAAGGAATTGCCCCACCATAGATATGTGTGGAATGGAGAAAACATTAGCTGGTTCACATTATTCTGCATACACAATACTCTCCCCACTGCACATCATTATATGTGCCTGTAATTACTTGTGCATTCAAATGCAGGTACCAGCAGCTGGCCAAACCAAGCTACCTTGACAATCATTGATATCATTTTTATCATGCTTCCATTGATAGCAGCTTTCATCTTTTTTTTTAAGTTAACTTTATTGCTTAGTCTTTGGGCCATATTAAAGTGCAGAGTTCCAGACACAAATTATTTTATAAATATAATAATATGAAAACAATTTAAAATGGAATTGGATAAAATACAATTTAAAATGAAATTGGAATAAAATATGATTCAAAGTGAAATTGGAATAAAATACAGTTTAAAATGAAGTTGGAATAAAATACAATAATTCAATATATAAATAACTAAAATATGATAAAATTAGCTTTCATCTAATTAACAGTTAAAAATAAAATGAGAATTCAATGTAAATACTTGTTTTTATGTTGGTATTGTAAAGTATAGCCATTTCAGAGGCAACTTGGGAACTATTCCAGCTTCCTGCGACAGACCAGTACAGAGTAAAATGTTTAATTCTCCTTTTAAGATTGAGGCAAAAGGTCTCTAGTAGCCTTAATCAGCCTGGCTAACTGCAATGGACATTCAGAATTATAGCTTAGCAACCCTTGGAAGAGCCATAGCCATTCCTGTCCTTGAGAAATTAATATTATTTAAGGAATATCATAGCCTCTGTTCTTAATCTGTGTGTAGGCTGCAGGATCCAATCTGAGTCACCAGGATAAAAGATTTGTTCTCTCAAGCTTTCAGGCTTGTGCTGGAGTCCATCATTAGGGAAACAGCACAAGCCCGAAAACTTGGAAAATAAACTTTTGGTCCTGGTGTCTGAGTCAGATTTATCCTGCAACGTTATGTTGGAACATGTATACTTAACTTCATTTGTATGTGTAGGCTGTTTGGTTTTCTGGAAGGAAGATTCAGAAATTCTGAACACTGACCTGCTATTTTTATCCATCATTTTTGCATATTTGCAATGATACAGAAGACTCATAAAGGAACAGAACATTGAGATATCTGTAATTACTTACTTTTTATTTCAGGATGTCAAAAAGAGAAATAGTAAGAATTGTGAGGGAAATAGTTAAAGGAGGTAATTGAAATATGGGCAAAATACGAACAGAATGGTTGATTGGTTGGCCAGTTGGTTTATTTAAAGCATTTATATGGCCGTCCAACTCAGATAATATGACTCTTAAGTGGCATTAAAAAAAAAAGGAAAAGTCAAAACCAACAAATAGAAAAAACTCAACCTGTATCATTAAAACCATGTAGGCAATAAATGGCGAACACAGCTGAAGTGCAGTATAACTGCTATTGATGGGGACTCTACTCATTCTGGCCAAAAGGCTTGTAATGGTTTGCAGGCTCCAGCCAATTTATGCTGAAGGGAGGATTATATCAAAAGGTCCACCATTGAGAAGGCACATCTCCAGGGTCTCATAAGATGACATGGAAAGGGATATGCCCCTCCAATTGCAATGTGTGGGATGGAGAGATATTGTTGGGAGCAGGCCATCTTGCAAATATTCTGGTCCTATGCTTGGAGGGCTTTTGTAGGTGATAACCAACAACTTGAATTACACCCAGAAGCCAGTCAGTGCAGCTCATGGAGCAACAGTGTCACTTGGGTGTCACAAGAAATTCCCATTACTACTACACCACCACATTCAAGACCAATTGTAGGTTCTGGATAGTTTTCAAAGATAGTTGTGTGTGCAGCACATTACAAGACTGAGTATCTTTGGGTCAGAGAAGAAACAGCACAAGATAATTGTTAAGATTATCTCACTGAGGAGGCTGGTTGTTGAAATCTCACCATGCTTTCATTGCTAGGGAGTGTGGCTTAATATTTGATAATCTATTCATAAAATCAGCTCAAGACAAAACCTGGATAAATCCAAATTTGTCATGGATCCTTGTGTGCCAGTTTTCCCTTTTTATATAAATATAGGAAATTGTTCAGTCCTCTCTCCTTGCTTTACAGAGAATTAAAATACACAAAATTGTATCTCACCAGTATCAAATGTATGATTTAGTATTTCCTTTCTGGTCCTCAATTCACCTTACTGAATAAAGGGGCCTGGTTTGGGGCATATGTGATTCAGTTAACATGGTTTGGATTGTCCTGGGCCATTTCTGAAAAATTTTGCTTTCTTTTAATGTCACATAGAAAGAAAGAAAAAGCAATGAATTAAAATGACCCCTTTATATTTGAAGGGGATTTTAAAAATAATTTGTGCATGTTATATTTGTGAAATATCCATCTACCCCTTCTTTTCTCCTCTTACATGACCTCTTTTTTAAAATTTTGTATAGGTAGCAGATATCAATATGGCTGCAAAATTTACAGCCTATGCCATCAATGGCCCAACTGTGGAGAAAGGCCTGCCTATATTCAGCTGGGTTCATTTCAACAAGACGAAGCACCAGGGTCTGCCAGAGTCATATAACTTTGATTTTGTTACTATGAAACCAGTGCTGTGAATCTGTGAATTCTGAAGATTGTGTTTACATCAAATAAACAGACCTGGATATACCTTGATTTTTACTCTTGGCTTCTTATGAGAAAGATAAAGCCTAATATATGCAAGTATATATGGGCATAATAGCATATATAACCCTTGGATTCTAGATGAATTCTGGCAGCTGCTTAGTGAATTTCCAGCAATTCCACAAAGTTCCTAGTTGTGTGCTTTGTTGCCTATTCTATCATCTTTGCCTGTTTTGTCTGTCTTGCTTCTCTAACAACTATATTCTCTCTCTTAGTATTTTGAACTGATATTTCCATTTCTTAAACCAAATGATCTTTTGTTCTTCCAAACTAATCACACAGAACTCAAAAGTTTAAAAACCCAGTAGTTTATTTCAAAGTATAAATTTCAGGCGTATCAAGACAAAACCCCACTACAATTAACACATACAGACACTAGTCTACAATGCATATAAAAGTTAGGAGAACTTGCCACCGTCCTGCTTAAACTGGACTTTTTGGTACAGCCTACATTATTTACATATTCATCTGTTGAAGAAAAAAAAAACAGAGTGCAAATTTCTATAAGGAGTTTTGTATAAGTTTATTTATCAGTGCTTATAAATTACTGATCTGAAGAGTATCTCAGGTTTTGGCTGTCCAGTTGCTTTATTTACAGTTAAAATTTAAACTTAGTCTTAAAATATATTTTCAAGCTAGCACAAGAAGGTAAGAAACCAATCATTCTGCTTTAAAATATAGGTGAGATCCAATGATAATACTGTAGAACACAATTTTATTCGCATTCTTGCATATTTGTACATTACTCTCAACATAACCTCTATACTGCTGAAAATATGTTTATCCAATTTTCATACACCCCAAATATGAAGATCTTAAAAACAGCAAGATTTCATATGCAAAATGAACAACTTTGCCACTGAATGAGACAGAATACTAAAGAAAGTGTAAGGTGGCATCAACATAATGTAGTTTCATATTCTGGTTGTAGTTCTTCTAGCCAATACTGTAATATTGCAAGTCAAGGGATAAATATAAAACTATTGAAACACTAATACTACATGTAATATGGATCCTAGAGCCGCAGAATTCCTGGACAAGTAGTAGCAATTGATTGGATCAGTCTAACATTGAATGAATGGACCAATTTAATGTGGTACAACCCATGTTCTAATTCTAATGGGTTGTTCTCAGACATTTTGTCAAAATTTACTTTTAAGTCTTTTTATGAATAATTTAAAGAGGCACAGAAATTGCCTAACATGCTGAAAATACAGATTAATCAGGGTGTTTCAGTAAGCATTAAACAGTGTTTTTCTTCAGAGTTCTTAGGGCATTGATCAGTATCACCGAACATATCCTCTATCATTAAGTTGCTAATATAAAAAGCATGTTGCATGTCTTGCTCTCCACAATCTAAATTCAACCAATTTTTTTTGTATAAATTGTAATTTGGGGGAAAAATTGAACAGAAATAAGCTAACAAGAGTTCCAGACCCAGATAACAATCTTCTAGCTCACTTTCAGAATTTATATCATTTCTTCTGAAATGGAACTTGACTACTACTAGTAGATGCATTTTTCAGTATTAAAGAGCAGAACATTGCTGAAATATAGTTTCACAGTGAAATTATTGTAGAAAAAGATGTTTAAGCTGGGCCAGGCATACACTGCGATAAAATAGGTGTGGTGAGAAAAAAGAATACCAACATGGTACAATGTAGACAGTGAAATTTTCTTTTCTTAAGGTCTTTCAAAAAATATCTCTTCTATCCATACTATAACAAGCTCACAGTGCTGAGTGGGATGGTTTCTCAATCAACAGAATAATAAAAATCCAGAATTAGTCCAGTTTGTTGCCATGCAATCCTGTTTATAGTAGTTTGATAGAAAAAGAATAGTCCCCATTATCTGTTGCAAGGACATATTAATATCTACAGATTCAGATATTTTTTTTCGGCCAAAGTCAGAGAATTAAGCACAGAATATAAAATATGTTTTGTCATTACTTACACATAAGGATTTGTTTCTGCTTAACTCCGTATTGCTTTATATAACTTGTGAGGCATGCTCATTCTGTTTTGGAAAATGCAGCATCCTATCCTATCAGCTGCAGTTCATAAATCTGAAGGCTAACAGCTATCCTCCAAAATGCTAATTTAAGAAGTGCTGAAATTAACATCTGCCACAAACTTACTTTAACATGGAACGAGATCTGATACTGGAAACTGGAACTGAAAGTTCTTGAATGACTTCTTATGCCTTCTGTTAAAGTTGTAGGTCCTAGTACCCTAACCTCAAAGAAAGTTGAACACCTTATGAAAATATACTTTCCTCCCAGATGTTCTCAGGCCTGACTTTATTATTCAAGTACCAAAAAAAAAAATCTAAAAGGGCAAGTAACAATATATCGGCTACGAACAATAGGAACTGCCAAATTAAACAGTAGAGTCCAATGCTTCTTTAAAAAAAATAATAAAAAAATGGTTTTGTAATTAAATGTTCCTTCCATTGATTTCTGATCCCTTTTTGTTGACTGCATTTTTCAGCATTCAAATTAAGATGTGGGCTAAATATGCCCCTCCTTCAGTATATAATAAAAATCTTGTGGCCATTTCAGAGATGAGTTTCTAGCTAATCAGTTGTTTTATTTCCAGATTTTTGACGGTAATAAGAAAATGTGATAAATTGATTATATGCCAATTACCAACTGATTGATTTGAATTCATAATATGCATAACGAAATTTACTCACTCAAAAATAGTTTCTGATTACAACACACAGAGACGAGCAAAACTTTCCACATTATTCTGAGAAAAATAAGACACAAAATGCCACAAGACTATGGTTTTTCTTTACTGAAATACACCTGCCCACATAAACAGCATTAAGACCCTGTCTTCCTAAGCTAGCTTCTGACTCTGCCTTTTTTGAACTTTACATTTCTATTCCAACTCTATCAATTTCAGAACAGGAATAGGAAGTGCCAAGCAATGCAGTGAAGAGTTACCACTCACTATTTAATAGGCATTATCAACCAAGAAGATAATGTATGTCCTATTTTTCTCTAGAATACAGTATGGTAGTTATTTCCATGCCAGGTTTAGCTTATTTATTTTCAGTAGCCATGAGCTTTAGCTTTGTTGAATTGGAAAAAGTAGAGGATCTATTCTGTTGTTTGGACTCAGTAGGTATAGAATTTTCATAAAGTTGTTACACAGAATTCTAGGTATTTGTGTGTATTTGTTAAGAAAATGAGGTTTATTTTTTGGCTACCTACCATCTTAAGAACAGCATGATACAGTTAAATGGTGTGAGAGTGATAAATTTTCACAGATTAAATTAAATAAGTAATGTAAACATTAGCATGAATTATTGTAAAACCTGGGTATTACTTGTCAAGTGAATCTGCAATGAGAAATTATGACATTCTAGGGTTGGCAAAAGAGCAGAATATTGAAAGGATGGCAAAGAAAGAGGAACACAGAAAGTGTGACTGCATTTATTTTGA
Source organism: Stegonotus admiraltiensis (assembly GCA_032468215.1). NCBI lineage: Eukaryota > Metazoa > Chordata > Lepidosauria > Squamata > Colubridae > Stegonotus > Stegonotus admiraltiensis. Next base: position 108,475 of record JANHZT010010619.1, read on the forward strand.
AATTATTGTTTAAGGCACAAATTAAATTATTTCTTTTTTTAAAAAAGGATCATAAAAAGAGAACCAGGAAGCTATTGAAAATGCAAATGAAGTTTTCTAGAAACCTGGCTTTAGTGGTGGGCTTCAAAATGCTCCCACATTCTGGTGACAAATTGAGTGCAAGCCTGCCTGGAACTTTTTCATTTCAATAAGCAGGCCCATGTACAAGAACTCAAAAACTGATTGTGAGTAAGTTTCTTTGCCCTTTAGGAAGTAGGTTAGATGTCTTGTAAAGTACAAAGGGCCACTCTTCTAGGACTAAGCACAACCCTGAATCCAGGCTTCCCACCTAACCTGGCTGTTATACTCTGCGCTTGTGCCAATGTTTGACATTACATTTGACGCCGCATGAAACATGTCAGCCAAATTCCCAAAACTTTCTAATTCACTATTTACTAGGTACAGTGACTTGTAAGCAAAGGGGAGGAGACTATTTCATCAGAAATACAAGCTGTCTTGCTGGAGGTTATGAATTTATTTCAGTTTTGGTTGTAAGTTTTGTAGTGTATGAAAGAGCTCTCCAAAATAATTCTGCAGAGAAGATTTTACAATGAGTTTCATGCATGAGAACAAACTCAAAACAAGATCAAGCCATAGCCATGGGGCAAGAATGGAAGCTTTCAATGTCTTAAGTTTAACTGCTTTGGGAAGCAATCACATCTGTTGACTGGGGGTCACAGAAGGGTCCAAAACGTCCATAGATGTCTTTAGCACGCACAGCAAAGTAATATTTGCTGCCAGACACAAACTGAGTAAGTGTGCATGCCATAGGCAGAGGAAGGGCTTTTACTTCCCCAATCTTTTTCCACTGAGAGGGTACAGTGGCACTTGGGTCCTCATGGTATGCATATAGGTGATAGCTATCCACACTAGCACAGCTCCGGTCCACTTCCAAAACACTCCAAGAAAGCACAATGCCATTTTGACTTTGCACTCGGGCTAGCTTCAGGTGTGGCTTCTGAGGCAAAGAATGGTTGGCAGCTTCAGGAGGCAGTCGGGAGGGCTGCTGGGCCTCTGGCAGAGGGGCTGGATGCACAGGCCGCAATGGCTCCTAAGGGAAAGAGAAATGGTATTGTGAAGGTGGCAAAGAAGTTGCTTCATCATTTCAGAGCCTACATGAATTGATCACTCAATAGTTAAAAATGCCTGCACTTTGTCAAGTGGTAAGGAATTCCAGAAAAGGGGACCAGTCACCAAAAATGCTGGCTTCAGAAGGAACGAGAACTTGAAGGGCTCTTATAGAAACAAACAGATTATTGCAAAAGCAGGGTATTCTAGTCTATGCAATTCAAGGCTTTAAAGATTAAAGTCAGCATTTTGAATTGTGCTGGAAGCAAAATAGTAACACATTCCTACATTTGTCAGAAACGTCTACAGAATGAATAATTTGTGGTCCATATGTAGCCTCCAGACCTTTTTCTTATGATCTCAGAAATAACCAATTTTTTCTCTTTGCATGTGCGCATGTCCTTAAATTTCCCCCACAAACCCCAAATGGGCTCTAACCCTGTCCAGCTCAGTGTTATCAACTTACTATTTTTTTCTCCATCTATTGAAGTTTTTCATAGTATTGTCCCCAATTAGTTTTAAAATATTAATGATCCCTGCATAAATACATTTGATCTTCTGTATGGTTGTATCAACTTTTCTAAATATTCATTTTAATAGATCAATGTACTTACTGAATGTACTGGAGGAGGCCGATGATGTACTGTGAGTTGAGGTCCACCAGATCCTAAAGTTAACCCACTGTTTACAACATAAGCTGTTGTTTGAGGCACTCGCACGGTTACACCTATAAAAGACATTAGTATCAATGTATTTATGCCTTACTTTTTGGAAAGTTATTATAAACCATGCTATTTTAATAACATACAGGTAGTCCTTTATTTATGCCTACAATTAGAATTTGGTCATTGAGCAAAAGGGTTGTGAAGCGAGACATCATGTAACTGCTTTGCTTAATTACTGCAATCCTGGCACTACTGGTTGTGGTAGTTATATGATCTAGGAATCCACTAATTATTTTTAAAGAAATCAGACAGGACAACAGAAAACTCTAATGAAAAATCAAGTTGAGTTTATTTTTATTTATTTAATTTATATGTCACCCATTTCACCATCTCAAGAATGAAGTTGCAGAGACATGCTGACACAAAAATATATTGAGCATCTACGTTATAACAATTTTAAATATTTTTCGTTGAACTATTTTTTATGTCAAACATTTATGAAATCAAATTTAGCCATACAGCTTTGTTAGTAAACTATTGTATCAGAAATCAAATTAAAAGTTTAAAAAATTACTGCCTTAAAAATTGAAATTTATATTTTGAACATATTTTTATGACTTGTGTTTTTATTAGCAACTGATAATCATGTTTCAGTTCACAGCTTACAAATGTATTTTTGAAAAGGCTTCTTACCTGAATTTTGTGGGTTGATTTGCCTTAAACCAGAATTCTGCATAACAGTGGTTCGCACAGGATTCTGTCCTGATGGTGCAGGAAGAGTAGTATAGACTACTTGATGGTTAGCAGGAGCTCTTGGTACTGGGAGTCTAGCTGTAGCCTGAGTCACTGGGCGATGTGTTACATTCACAGTTGTCTGGGCTAAGAGATAGGTAAAATAATAGTAAAAAACTTATGCTTATGAAGACCAACACCAGTTAAAGAAATGGCAGCTGTGACTTCACATAGTTATGTAAACAAGATCTTTAGTCCCATGAAGCAACATGTGCCTACCCTAGGTCTAAACATCTGGCTGACTGTGTGATCAATCATAACAATAACATAGAAAACATATGGAGTCAAACAAGTTTAATAGCCCAATCATGTTGGCATTTTAGAACAGGACTTTTTGGTGTGGTTATTTCTACAGCAATCTGCAGTCAATGCAATTAAAAAAAATGCTGGTGATTCACAAGTTTTTAATAGTCATAACGCCAATGTTATTTTGTTGTCTTTTTAAGGAAATCACTATAGCATAAGAAATAAACCAGTATATTACAATGGGGAAAAAATCAACAACTGAGTTGTCAACTCTCCATGCAAACATAGTTTTTGTTGCAGCCTTCTGAATCCAGCTGTTATTTCTAGGTTTTGATGGAAAGTTTACCTTTTCATATATGGCTAGAGATAATATCTTCTACTTCCCCTTCAATTTACCCTCAGTCCTGGAGGTAAAACATTTATCAGAAACAAGTGCAGTATGGCAGAAAGTAGATGAATTGTGTAAATGTACAACTGATCATTCAATGAACCACTTAAGAGACAAGCTATTTGTTCATCTTCATTGTAATCTCTGTGAATAAAATAACTGTAACTATGTACCAAGTATCAAGCTTATTTTAAGTTGGCGAGTGGTGTGCTCTTTAGGAGAGAACCAAAGACAATATGTTTTTCTTGAAGGAAACACCTACTTATGTGTGTTTTCAATTTGTAATGCTGTGTGACCTGTTTATACAGAGAATGTGGTAGACTACGGGAACTTTCATGTCTTGTCCAGGCATCAAAGGGTGTAAAATGATGGAATATCCATCAAAAAAGCTAAGGTTCACTAAGATAGTTGTCATATGTATTTTAATACAAGAGGAAAGGAAAGAAGAGAAGAGAAGGGATGCTAGGGAGAAAAACAATCTAAGTACAATGTAGATTAGGTAGGAATCCTTGTTAGTATTGAGCAGGTGAAGATAAAGAAATAAGACACAATTTCTGCAAAGGATTTTCTTGCAGGGAGGAAGTACTACTACAATAATTTTTCAATGTTCTTTGAAATGGATATTGTCTTAATTTCCTGGGACAGCAAATCTTTTCAGTGAAGGAGTTGCAACACCACTTCCCTACATATCTGCAGAAAAGCTTGTGAACCAGGATGGCTTTGGCAACACTTGTGGTATTGTATAGAGAGTCCTAAGACCAAGTTTAACTTGTGGAGGACTTTATGAATAGTAAGGCACTGAATTCTAACTAGATTCACATGAAAAAACTATATTACAGAATAATTCATATCTGAATATGAATTGTTTTCATTTATGTTTTGGACTAAATGAGTAGTATCTTAAACCAAATGGTTACCAATAAGTATTTTTAAGGATTTTAAGAGGTCACGTGTTGAGTATAATTTAACTAAAAGTCTGCTTAGCAATATATTCAATTGAAACAGGTATGGTCCAGATGCTCTTTCAAGTTTCAGTGGCACCTCAATACTCAAGATGTTTAGGATACGCTATATTTGAAGCAACACTGTCATTCAATTTTTATAAATTTAAAGAATATTGGTAACACAAATAATGTCTGGAATAAGGAAATGAAATACCCGATCTTGGAAAATCAATGGGCTCAGGTTTTAACAAACATAAAATACACGTGTGATTTTGGAATGAAGTCAATTAGTCAGAAAACATTTTATTGGTTCAAAAAAGTCTTTTAGGAACATTTACTCTAATTTGTATAAGAAATAAGTTTTCATTAGAGCAAATAAGGTTTCATTAGAGCAAATGGATGATTATGTACAAAATCAAAATTTATCCAAATTATCAGAAGAGCAAGAGAAAATTATGAATAGTACAATAACGACCTTTGATATTACAGAAGCAGTTAAAAAAAACTAAAATAGGTAAAGCACCAGGACCAGAGTGCTTACCGAATGGATTTTATAAGATCAATTATTATTGATGAAGGAATGAATCTAAACCTTTTGTCTTTTACCTGAAGGACAACTAAAGGATAACGTAAGAATCATCTTGGATATAATTAAATGTTTACAACAATGCAATGACAAACAGGGTGTATTAATTTTTTTAGATGTAAACAAAGCTTTTGATAATCCAAATTGGGACAGGGACTTCAGATGAGTTTTATACAAGGACTGAAATCTATACATGACAGAAGGCCTAGATTATAGTCAACGGAGAATTTATGAAACCATATGAGATTCAGAAAAACACAAGACAAGGGTGTCCTTTATCCCTCTTTATTTTCATGTTGGAACTATTAAAGACACATTAGACAAGATAACAGAGTAAAAGAACTGTAAGTAAAGGCGCATAAATAACATGCTTTTGCTGAAGACTGGGTTCTGATTTTATAAAATCCATTGAAGGATATTGAATATGTTTTGAGGCGGCTTAAAATATTTGGAGAATTGGTAGAGATGAAAATAAGTAAACAAAAGGTGCAAATGTTGGTAAAGAATATGAATGAAGATCATCAAAGCAGGAAACAAGATCAAACTGGAAAACAAAACTAGGTTTAAGATTGTGAAAATGGCAAAGTACCTGACTCTTTCTAATAAAAAATTCTATGAGGTATAAAAATAATTCTGTAGAAGTATAGAGTGAGATAAAGTAGATTTGCACAGAATCTAACTAGATTCTCCACTGATGAGAAGAATCTGTTATTAAAGGAAATGTTTTACTCAGAATGTTATTTCTATTTCAGATTATACTGATTCTGATCAAAGACCTCTCTTTTGAATAATGGTAGGTTATTTTCAAATTTATCTAGCAAAACAAGAATTAAATACAAGCTTTTAAAAGATGCAAAAGAAAGAGGTCTTGCTTTGAATGGTGGCAGTGGAGATCATTTCTCCTGCTGACAAACAGCTGATTTTGCCACCAAAGAAGGTTTTTTTGGCAGCTAGTTCTCTAGATCTGAATGGGAATAGCTAGGAATGATTCAAGGCGACCTTTGGACGACCGTGGACCCTCCTAGGAAGAGGAATCTTGAGGATTGCATTTCCTAGTAGAAGCAGTAGGATAGTCATTGTCTTCATCTTTCCACTCAGCTGTTTGTATGAGGATCCGGTGAAGGCTCAAACCATCAATCATCATTTGCGAGAGTTGAAACAGGGGTAAAGGCAAGTTGTGCACTATATAAGTGACTTTTGACTCATCAGGCTAGGACCTGAAATGGAATAAAGAGGGTCACATTGACCAATTCCAGGAGAGGCTCTCTTTGGAACTGCTGGATGAACTGGCCTGCACCAAATGCCTTTCAACCCTTCAGGGACTCATGCACTTGTGCTTTTGCACTGATTGTCTGCAGATGCATAGGGCTAGAAGATGCATGACAATCCCCAGGCCTAGGATTACGTCAAAAAGCTTAGGCCACTCAAGTTTGTCACAAGTGGAAAAGGAGTGTTGGTGATGGGAAGGCCTTTGTCTTTATTGTAGAGGACGGGGTCATATGGCTGCCAAGTGTCCTGCCAAGGTGAAGAAGCTGCCAGTGGGAAACGCCAAGAAGCCCAGCCTAGAGGGCTTAATAGGTCAAGTTTGCTGGCAGTGGGCCAGTTTCAGTAATCCCAAACCACACCATCCAGGCAAATTGTGATGTTTGTTTTCCTGTCAACTGGAATTGAGACTCTGTTGCAATTATTGGGGGCTTAATGACACCACGATCCAAAACCGTTATCCCTTGCCCCCGATTTCTGAGTTACTGGAGAAGTTGTGTCAGGCCAAAATCTTTATGAAATTGGACCTGAGAGGAATCTACAATTTAGTGCAAATCTGCAATGAGGATGAATGGAAAACAGCCTTCTGGATAAGGAATGACCATTTTCAGTACACGATTATTCAGACTCACCAATGCCCCTAGGGTCTTCATGTACTTTATGCATGATGTGTTCCAGACCTACTGGACCAATTTGTAATTATATACCTTGACAATATTTTTATCTACTCCCCACTGTGGAAGGAGCATTGGGACCATGTGCACATTGTGCTACAGTGTCTCTGGGAACACCAGCTTTTCACAAAGCACAAGAAATGCCAATTTGCACTAACCACAATTAACTTTCTATGTCACCAGATCTCTCCTGAGGGTGTTGACATGGTTCCTGAGGAAGTCAAGACTCTACATGCCTGGCAACCCCCATGTCAAGTCAAAGACATTAAATGCCTCCTGGGCTTTGCCAATTACTACTGAGCCTTCATTCCTCAATTTGCAACACTCACTTTGCCCCTATCCAGCTCCCCCCCCACCAAAAGGACCAAGTTTACATGAGATAAGGATGAACAGAACATGTTTTGAAAACCTAAAGGTTGCATTTGTGTCAGAACCTATCCTCAGACACCCTGACCCCATGTAGTCTTTTGTTGTTGAGACTGATGCATCAGATGTTGTAGTGGGGGCAGTATTGCAGCAAGCTGCTGCACCATATAGAACTTTATTTCCTTTTGTCTGTTATTCCCATAAATTAAGCTTAGTAGAGAAGCACTACACCGTCTGGGACAAAGAGCTTCTGACAATGAAGCTAGCCTTTGAAGTATGGAGACATCACCTCAAAGGAACTCAGCATCAGTTTGAAGCCCAGATGGATCACAGAAACGTAGAACATTTATAGACAGCACAGAAGCTTAAACAATAATAGTCACTTTAAGGTAACATATTCCAAGTGAACGTAATCAGCGAACAGACGGGATCTCAAAAACCTGAACACGCTTGTGCAGATGGGAAGTTCTTGCCTTGGTCTGTCATTCCTACTGACATATTTGAAGTTGATCAAGAGCCTGTGGACTTGAAGGCATACATTCGGGATGAGCAACAGTGAGACCCTTTCATGACGACACAGTGAAGGGAGTTAAACCAGGATACAGGGGGACATGGGAAACCCTTGGTCATGGGAAGAAAACACATTCTACTTCTGCAAGTGTGTTTTGTCCCTGCAGGTCCACTACAGGGACTCATTCCACGCTAAGGTCATGACAAACCAACAGTTACTTCATTTTCTTTAAGACCTTTCATTTGGTTTTGTGGATCTTTTGGTGACGCTGGATGTGCCATAATGTGGAAGGGTTTACAAGCCAAAAACAGTACTGGTGCCACTTGCGGACTGTTGCAGTCCTTGTTTTGCTGGACTTTATTACAGATTTGCTGGATTCCAAGAGAGCCACAATGATCTTGATCTTAGTCAATATGCTGACCAAAATAGCTCATTTCATTCCGTGCCAGACTTCTGACAACACAGGAAACAACGCAACTGTTCATCCAACATATATTTCAGTTACATCGGTTACCTGAGTCATGACAGATCACAGGGTTCAGTTCACAGCCCTGTTCCGGCAGGCGCTGCTCCAAAAGATGGAAGTCCAAGTTTACCTTTCTTCTGCCTATCATCCAGAGAAGGATGGATGCACAGAACGAATGAATGGAATCCTGGAACAATATTTCTATTGTTTTGAAATCTTCCAGCAAGACAACTGGCTGGACTTGTTGGCAGTGAATTTCTTATAACAATTTTCAGCATGCCTCAACCCTTCCTGGCGAATGACAGATTTCATCTGTGCCTTTTGCCTCTAATGCTGTTGGACTCTCCTGTACCTGCTGTGAATAGTTTCCTCCAGGAATTGACTACTTTGCACCAAATTGTAAAGTGTCAGTTAAACAAGGTGAAGGAGGACTACAAATGGTTTGCTGACCACCATCACAGGGTCATCCCATCTTTGGCAGTCAGAGGTCAGGTCTGGCTATCCACCCAGCACCTGCCTACATTGTGGCTGTCGAAGAAGTTGGATCCCAGTTTCTTGAGCCCCTTTGCTATAGAGGCAGTTATATACCCTGTGGTGTTCCATTTGAAACTACCTCCTTGCCTGTGGGTTCACCCTTTCACCAATTATTGGTCCTGGATACTTCTGCCAGTCCCTTCCATCCTGTGGCACCACCACTTACACCTGTCATGGTACAAGATCAGCTGGAATATGAGGTGACAAATATCATGGACTCTTGCTGGTTTTGCAACCACCTGTAGCACTTGGTGGATTGGGCAGGCTATGGCCCTGAGGATTTTCCCTGAGAAGATGCTGAGAATGTCCATGCCCCTCACTTAACCCATCAATTCCACACCAAGTCCCATAGCAACAGTGACCTGGGAAGGAGGGCCATTCAGGGGAGTAGTGCTGTGTCTCAACCCAAGACTGGCTCTGATGAGAATGAGCCAGAGCCAGGGCCATTGGAAAGGGGTGACATAGGGCTTCTGGAGACTGTAAAGTGCGCTGTCGCAGTTCTGATTAATGTTGGGGAGAGGTATGAGTTTGATCAGATGAACAGCTGCCTGTGCAAGCAGAAGAACAAGAGATTGGCAAGGCACAGTGGCAACAGATTGACTAATGAGGAACAGTTGCCACCTACCTGATCTGCAGACAAGGGTGAACCCCAAGAGGCACAGTGGATGTCAGCGAAGCTACTCGCAAGAAAGCAACCTTGCCCTTAACAAGAAACACTGGCTGGGGATGACTTAAGCTGACAGAGGGGATCGGTTGGTAGTTGGAAACAATTGTTCACAATTTATTTCATATGTGCTCTTGACTTCCTCTTGCCTTGAACCTCTTGACTTCCCATTGACTTAGTTGTGCCTTGAACTATTGGAACTGAGTTTGCCTGTGCTGTGCTTCAAAACTGGAGAGTTAGGGTGAGTTACCTGGCTAATGTTTCTCCTGCCCCTATGCCTTAGAAGCAAAGAGGACTGTGGTTAGTTGGAACAGATTTCTTAAGGATTGCACTTGCAATTGGGACGTGGGGAATGACAAAGGGGCTTAACCAGTAAAATAAATACATTGAACCTTGTGTGTGTGTGTGTGCATGCATATGTGTGGACACAGTACACCATATTTCTATATGGAGAATCAATTGCTAGGTTCCTTTGGAGCTGAGGCTAATTTATAGCTATTTATTCAGGGTGAAATATAGTACAGTCCTGGAACTGTACTATAAAAAACCCGGAAGAGAATATGATTATACTGCTCTTTATTTGCCACTATCCCCTATGATCACAGGGCCATATTTTGAGCACTTGGCAACTTGTCTTTGCAATTGGTTGCAGCATCCTGTGGTCATATGACCATAACCTGCAGCGTTTTTTTTCCTTTGCCAGCAAAAAAAGCCCACTTGGCATTTTATAACTATGGTACTTCCTCAATGACTGCCACCAAAAATATTGTAAATTTGGGTTTGGTCAGCTGGGTGTTTTGACTTACGATTGAAAATCCAGCCCCAATTATAGTCTTACATTGAAAATTAGCTATCTGTCTGAAATTGGTAAAGTTTTACACATATGTGAAGGTTTCTCAATGACCCAGAAACACTATTAATTAAAAGAATCACAACAATTTACTGTTTTGAAATTTACATTTTTTATAATGAACGATTAGTTACTTAAAATCAATGGATTACTCACACTGCACCAAGGAAAATCAATAAAGTCTCATCTGCCACGGTTAGTGAATTCTTCACAAATCAAATATGACCATTCTTTTTTCCCCCTGCAACAAAGATGCTCAACATAAAGCTTTTGAAGCATATTTAAAAAAACATATATTACCTGTGGGGAGAACATGTATGGTGGCTTGTGACAGGCCACTTGTTGGCACACCAGCTTGTTGGAGAGGGGTTGTCTGTACTGCATGTAACGGGCGAGCAATAGATGGGGCTGATAGGCCCATTCCAGAGTTGTTAGGTTGGTTCTGGTTCTGCTTCTTGCCATCTGTTAGGAATACAAAGCCAATACAGAAAAAATATCTTGAAAAATGTCTAGTATTGTTCAAATGCAAGTAGTCTGGAGAATATTTGTTATTCACCTTCAATGTTTGTTTTTTTAAAAAACTAAATAAAGACATATATATTCTTTCTGATTATTCTACAGTTTGTTGGCCTCCATCTTCAATCTTTTATGCCAAAATATTCCCCTGTAGTATGAATAATAACTGAGATCAGTCAGGGTTCTCTGACATAACTATTGCCATTCATATTAGATAATGTTATTAATTTGCAAGAATAGAAAAAGGGAGGAGAAATTTGTTAGATGAACAGTGTATGTCCCTTCTTAGTGAAAGTTGTTGAGACGGTGCTTGGGCTTCAAGCTCCAAAAGGATCCTGGAAGACATGGTTTATCTGACCCAATTCAGTTAGGCTTCAGGCTATGTTTCAGTACAGAGTCAGCACTGGTCACATTTGCTGGTGATCTGTGACACATCCAGAATGGAGGTAATGTGTTTATCATGCTCCTTGATCTCTGTTGATTCTGATGTCATCAATTACGGTATTCTGATGGATTGATTGCAAAATCTGGGAGCAGGGGTTACCATTATGTGATGGTTCCCCCCCTCTCTTTGTGGCCAGCTTCAATTAGTGTCAACAGGCTAGGGGGAGAGATTGCACAATACCTCTTTTGTGGGTTACTGCAGGGCTCAATGGCATTACACCTTACTAACATTACATGAAACTACTAGGTGAGGTCATCTGTCTGTTTTGTGATAATATCTCAACTATAAGTCAACCCCAGGCCAACAAAGTGATGCTGTCAAAGTCCTCTCTCAGTATCTGGAGACTATGTAGATCTGGATGAGGAAGAATAGACCCAGGCTCAATTAGGACAAGATCAAATGGCTGCAGATATTTGGGTCATCTGATGATTTTCTATTTTTGGCCTTGAAGGAGTTGCATTTCTCATTCAACACTGATGTGCAGTTTGGGGCCATCTTTGGACTTACAGATCCTGCTTGAAGAATAGATGGCAATTGTGGGCAAGATGGCCTTTGCACAAGTGTCTTTAGAGTGCTAGCTGTGCTCTTATCTGGAACAGAATGCCCTCAGACAGTTGATCACCTCATTTAGATAGTCACTTGGTTACTCTCATGACTTCATTACTGTAATGTTATCTATATGGAACTGCCCTTGAAGGCTTCTTGAAAGCTACATAATTTATAAACAATGATGGGCATTCCTCATTATGCCTGTGTGACCCTAATGTTCTGTAAGGTGTGCTAGTTAGTGGTTGACTTCTAAGTGTGATTCAAGATACTGGTTATCTTCTATTAAGCCCTGTGCATGTACAGGTAGTCCACAACTGAGTCTAAAATTTCTGTTGCTAAGTAAGACATTTGTTAAGTGAATTTTGCCCCATTTTACGACTTTCTTGCTAGTTGTTAAGTGAATCTCTGCAGTTAAGTCAGTAACATGGTTGTTAAGCTGCGTTTTCTTTAATATTACAATGAATACAGTCCACTATTTCCCATGGCAGAGTGTTGTTGAAAAGCTCTTGTAGATATTTTCTGATATCCATTCTTCTGATATCTAATCAAAATTTATTTTTTTTGTAATTAAAACACCATTGTTTCTTTCATTTCTTTTGAACAATTGTCTTTACAAAATAACCCAAGATACTTGCTGATAGTTACATCTTCCTTTCTCTTCTCCAGCCTTAACAACTTCTCCAATCATTTCTTTTAACTTTTTCCTTCCAGGCTCTATAATGATGTCTTCAATCTTCTTGGCATGTTCCAGTGCTTCAATATTGGCTCCATCTTCAACCTGTGAGTCTTTTTGCATCTATTGCTACTCAGTGCACCCTTCCTATGTTTACATCTTTGATTTTTCCTATGTAAATGTAGGACTTTGCAGTTGTTTTTATTAAAATTCATCTTTCTAAGTTTCCACCTTTTGTTCTACTTTGTCAAGATTCTCCCAAACACTGAAAATGTCATCTACATTATATGCTATTTTCCTTATCTGTGGTGTCTGCAAGTATTTTCTAAGCATTCATACAAGACATTTATGAATATGCTGGTGCTTCATATTTATAGTTCTTTCGAACTTGATGCACATATATTTATATGTATTTCTTAGAGATGACTGTTCACCCATCTCTGTATTCATCTAATGGTAACATAATCCTGTTAATCCTTTGTTACCTTCTCCACTAGATTTTCATGGTACACTTTGTTCAATACTTTGCTGAAGTCAAAGTACACTATGTCCATTGAATTCCTGAACTGTCACTCTATCAAAATTGGTGTTTAGGTTGACTTGGAATAATTTATTTTTGATAAACCCATGCTGGGTTCTGCCAAACCATGTATCTTCCCATGAATCAACTGCTTAATAATTTGTTCAATGATTTCTTGGAAATAACATCTAGCTGACCAGTCTGTAGTTTCCTGGGCTTTCTTTTTCCCCTTTTTGAAGATAGGAACAAACATTGTCCTACTAGTGTCTTTTGGTGTTATATTTGTTCTCCATGATTTTTCAAAGATAATAGAAAAGACTTCCACAAGCTTCATCAAGACTCTTGGATTTAACTTTGTCTTGGATTCTTTAAGTTTGTTTATGAGAGCAGGTGCTCCCTATACCTTCTCTTCCTTATCTCGGCTTGCCACTCTTTCCTTTTGTCTATTGGCCAATTCATAGCAAGCAGGTAGATAATGGCAGATAATGAAGTCTGTTTAGTACTTTAAAACTCAGCATCCGAATCTTAAATTGTGTCTAGTAAGCAACTAGTGGCTGGACTTTGTAGACGCATTATATCATCCCCATACCTTACACTGTTCAAAAGTCTGGCTACTAAATTTTGCATCAACTGCAACTTCTGCCAATTTCAAGAGAAAACTTATGTAAGAACTCTGCAATAGTAAAAAAAATGTTTACTAATATCCTGGGCAAATAAATTTATGAAGGCATAAACATTCATGGGCTGCAGTAATCAAATGCATTATGTGTTATCATGAAATTTTAAAACTCAGTTTTTAACAATGTTTTATAGTAAAATCATTTTAATTAACAAATGTTTATTTTTGATTTTAATAACTTCTGAAATTAGTATGTTGTAACATAGTTTATTCTTACTTCCATTAACCAAATCCTATTTTTGGACAGGTATCTTGAGAAGTTACCTTGAGAAGAAGCATAATCTTCATCATCTAATGTGAGATCAATTACTCCAGCTGCAATACTTCCAGTAACCTTTCCAGTCTGGAAAATGAAAAAAGTAAGCAAACAAACAAAATATTACCCACACCCATTATTTGTAACAGGTTTTCACTTTCCTTTTAAGAGTGTTAAAAATGACATAAAGCAGGGGTGAAATGCTCCCAGTTTGGACTGGGTCACCCGATCCAGTAGCGACGGTGGTGGGTGGTTCGGAGAACAGGTAGCAAAAATCCCTGCGCCCCCCGCCCCCCATGCCCAGCTAAGCCGTGCAATCATCAGAGGCTGTTTTTTTTACTTTTAAAAGCATTTTTTCTATAAAGTTGCGTCCCTTTCTGGATAGGGACTCCTTACGCACGGTCACTCAAGCACTCGTCACTTCCCGCCTGGACTACTTTAATGCTCTCTACATGGGGCTCCCCTTGAGGTGCACCTGGAGGCTTCAACTGGTCCAGAATGCGGCCATGCGGGGGATTATGGGAGCGACGGGGCGCTCCCATGTGACACCCCTCCTGCAGGAGCTGCACTGGCTTCCGGTGGTCTTCCAGGTGCGATTCAAGGTGTTGGTGACTACCTTTAAAGCGCTCCATGGCTTAGGGCCCAGTTATTTACGAGACCGTCTTCTGCCGCCAATAGCCTCCCACCAGCCAGTACGCTCGCACAGAGAGGGGCTCTTCAGGGTGCTGTCGGTCAGACAATGTTGGCTGGCAACCCCCAGGGGGGGAGCCTTCTCTGTGGCGGCACCCGCCCTCTGGAACGACCTACCCCCCGGAGATACGTATGATCCCGGACCTTCGGACTTTTCATCGGGCCCTTAAAACTTATTTATTTCATCTAGCTGGGCTGGCTTGACCCCATCGTTGGTTTAAATTCGGAATTGATTTTATTGGGCTGTTTTAAATTGTGGGCTGAAATTATTTAATATCTTTTACATTGTTTTAAATTTTGTACTCTATGTTTTTTACTTTGGCTGTTCACCACCCTGAGTCCCGTTGGAGAAGGGCGGTATAAAAATCAAACAAACAAACAAATAAACAAACAAACAAACAAACAAACAAGCAAACCTCTTGGGCTGAAAAAATGCTTTTAAAAGTTAAAAAAAAAGCCTCTGATGATCGCACGGCTCAGCTGTGATTGTCAGAGGC
>JANHZT010010619.1:137716-157027 GCA_032468215.1 Stegonotus admiraltiensis
TAAAATGAGGACCCAGATTGTGGGGACAATAAGCTGACTTTGTATAAATATACAAAAGTATGAAGGCTATTGCTTAATGCACTGTAAGCTGCCCTGAGTCTCCGGAGAAGGGCGGCATATAAATCAAAGCAAAAAATCAAAGCATACAACAGCAGCTCTTTGGTATAGGTTGGGCTGTGAGTGACAGGGACAAGGTCACTCATGAACCTGTGGCTAAGGGAGGATCAGAATTTGGGTTTCCCTGCTTCAAGTCCAACACTTTAACCACTACACTATACTTCCCAAATCCTTAAAGGCCATCTTTTCTAGTTACAACTTTCAGATGGGTTTCTCAAGCTATAATTCTCATGTTTGAAGAAAACACAGATGGTATTACATTATAATTAATGAAGCTAAGCAAAATTGACAAAATTGCTTAGCAGTTCCATTTCCATTAGTGTGTGCATAATTCTAACCGAATAGAACTTATTTGTTTAGATAGATCCATCTATACGATCTTCATTGTCATCCTCAGTGCAATTGTCTACTGTATGCAGGATCCAATATGAGTTGGTCACCAGGACCAGAGGTTTAGCCTTCCAAGCTTTCGGACTTGTGCTGGAGCCCATCCTCAGGGAACTTCTCTCTCTCCAGAATGCGTGTACTATGCATAATATTTATGAGGTGCCTGGCTTTTAGTTGTTAATTGGGGTGTTGATGGCTGGCTATTAAGTCATTGATTGTTGTTTCCTTGTGCTACTGTGCCCTTGGCTCCTAAGTAACAAATAAGCTGGTGGTAAATCTGTACTCCTGTTGAGAGGGTCCTGGAGAAAAAGCATTATCTGGAGTCTTTTCAATCAGATTTCAGGCCGAAACTGCATTGGTTGCACTCATGGTAGTAGCTGGAGGGAGGTTGTGCATCCATCCTTGCTCTCCTTGCTTGACTATGGAGTCCTTTAGGGGTGACCTTTGGGGGGGGTGCTGGTTCACCTCTTTCTTCAGAGGCCAATTCCAATTGGTGTTAATAGAGTGCGAGAGGTCCAGTTCATGGACTCTCCTTTGTGGGGTGCAGCAGGGCTCGATGCTCCCTTCACTCCTTTTTAACAGCTACACGAAACCGCTGGGTGAGATCATCCATCACCATAGGATGAGGTATCATCAATATGCTGGTGATATCAGGATACATATCTCTGTCCTAGGTGAAGTGAGTGATGCAATGGTGGTCCTTTCACAGTGCCTGGAGGATATGGGGGTCTGAATGGCGGGCAACAGACTTCCAACTGAACCCTGTTAAGATGGAGTGGCTGTGGATGGGCACCCTTATATTGTTTTCATCTTGGGTCTTGGATGCGGTGGCACTACTGCTTACAGAACTGGTATATAAGTTGGGAGACCTCTTAGACTCATAGGACCTGTTCAAAGAGCAGGTAGAAGCTGTGGCCAGGAGTACCTTTCAGTGGTAGGATTAATTTTTTTTTTACTACTGGTTCTGTGGGCATGGCTTGGTGGGTGTGACGTGGCTTGGCAGGCATGGTAGAGGAAGGATACTATAAAATCTCCATTCCCACCCCACTCCAGGGGAAAGATACTGTAAAATCTGCATTCCCTCCTACTCCAGGGGAAGGTTACTGTAAAAACCCCATTTCCTCCTGATCAGCTGGGACTCGAGAGGCAGAGTATAGATGGGGGCGGGGCCAGTCAGAGGTGGTATTTACCGGTTCTCCAAACTACTCAAAATTTCCGCTACCGGTTCTCCAGAACTGGTCAGAACCTGCTGAATACCACCACTAGTACCTTTGCCAAACTCCACACTGTGCACCAGTTATGTGTTTCCTGGACATGGAGGCTCTCTGCTCAGTTACTAATGCTTTGGTGATCTCCCGATTGGACTATTACAACTTGCTCTACATGGAGATATGGAGCCCCATTTTTTTCATTCCGCTCTTTTCACTTTCATTACTACAGTTAATCGATTTCCATTTCTAGCTATCAAAGTACTGTCATTAGCATAGTGCAGGTTATATTTCTTCCAATTTTAAACCCCTGATCATTATTTTCTAATCCAACTTCCTTCAATATGTACTCCACGCATAGGTTGAATAAATAGAATATGCAGCAGTGTGGTGGCCTAGTGGTGAAGACACTCACCTCCCACTTGGAAGGTTGAGAGCTCAATCCTAGATAGTGGCAAATGTTTCTCCCTTAGGGTGCAAAGAAAAAATAACTGCTGCAATCTCCACATAGGTGCCAGAAAGCGCATCTACGCCATGTGCCATGTAGCTGCTCTAGGAACCTTACATCTAAGAACCAGAATATAAATTATGCAAGTAGGTAATAATCTTAATAGCAAACAATATTTAAAGAAGCAGTGATCAGCATTATTAAAGTAAAATTTTGATTTATATATGTATTTTCATTTATATTTTGGTCCACAGTTTTTTTAAAATTTAGTATGGCTTTTCAGAGTTAAGGTTTATTTATTTATTCTTTTGTTCCATAATTTAAATTTAAATCAAATTTTATTTAAATTTTAAATAATAGAATGCACATTTCAAACAGGGTCAAAGGCACTATATACCTATAAACATTTACACTATATAGGTAAATGTTAAGTAAAATAGAATTATCAATTTGAGCAATTTTTTTATTTAGATTAGAATTACACAAACAATGGTTTTCTAAGTCTCTCAGACATATTTGAAATACTGATCAACTAATTATCTTCTGTTACCTCAAAAAAAATTGAAATTATTCTGTAATGGTTTGAATACTATTTAATCAGATATCTCCAGAAGGTGGTGCTGTATTATTTGACAAAAATTTCTTCAGAATTCAATCCTTCTCAACAGAATTTAATGTTTACAAATGATACCAGCATAACAAAGGTTTTCTGAGGAACACTTCAACCCTGATATTTTATTTTCAATTAAGTCACTTTCCAACCCCCACAAACAAAACCGTTTTTGAATAAAATCAAACGTTATTAGTAATTTTTATTACAAACAGAATATCACTGCTGAGAATCAACCCTGAGAATCGAATTTCAATATCAAAACAGATTGATAAGCAAAGTAGAAAAACAAGTAAAAATTGAGCCAGTTAATATCAGCTGATTATTTTCCAATAATCTACTAATGCAGTTTGATCTTATACACAACAACAACATTAAATCTAGTCTGAATATAGTACTATAAATGTAAAAATAAAATTCAATAACCACAAGTAGGTATCAATAGCATGAGTCAAATGCCTCTAGAATAATTTTTGCTGCATTTTCTGCAGAAATGGTTTATTTGATTTGATATTCTATGGTTGCTGGGAGTTATTATTATTATGGTTGGTTGCAGTCAGCAAGATGTTTACACTCGATTTGGCATTTTTATCCATCTATCAAGTCCTTCCCAAGGAACTGGGATAGGCAGATGTTGTTGTTTGATAGCTGTTATTACTGAAAAGTAGATTTTGAAGGATTGAGTAGTTTACTATTTGTATGGTTATTGTACAGTATTATTCTTAATGCTTTAATTTTTAAACAGCAAAATGATGTTGATATTGTGACTTCGAAACATTGGATACAATTAATGCTTGTTCTACATTTAATATAACTAATTTATTATTTCACAGATAAGACAATTATTTTGGAACTTAATGGAACTGCATTTAAGTTCCAATATTGAGTTGTTTCGAACGATAATTTAAAATGGAGGGGGGAAAAAGATGCCACTCACCTGGAGGGTTTTCATGGTTTGGCATTAATACTACAGCTTCTTTTTCACAACAAACTTCTTCTTCATCAGAAAGAACCAAGAAAGCTTCTTTGGGCAAACTTTCATTGCTTTCATGTTTAGATAGAGAATTTAAAGAATTTGCTACCTTTTCTTCTGAACATAAGCTAGAAGTCTCTCCAGGAAGCAAAATGGATTGAGAGAAACAATTTAATGCATTTGCTGGGGCCAGCTTTTCTAAAATTGGAATAATTTCATCTGTTTCCATTCTAGCTGCATTTCCCAACATATTCTCAGTTGGTGGTTCTTCTACAGTTTTCTGAGCCACAGTCTCTACAACATCTGCAGATTTGATTTCATTCTTTGAACCTTCGGCTATATTCAAACTACTAGATATTGCTTCCTCATCAACATTCTCTTTTACAACAGCTTCCTCTGCATTATTTTTTTCCTCCATAGATAGTTCAGGAGAAATAGCCAACTCATTTGTTTCCGCTGGTTCTACCATTTGGTTATTAATGTTACTTTCTTCTTCAGTGTGACTTGATGAGGATTTCTGATCCAAAGTATCAGGTACACAAAGATCTTTATAATTCAGGTCCTCTTTTATAGTGATCTGTTCCTGGATGTCACGGTCTTTATTACATTCAAGTACTTGACTTTCAGATCCAGGGCTCAAAGGTGGGCTACTATTTTCATGATGTTGCTCAGAAACAATGTTTTCAGGAGATAGAGTTTCAAATTTTGCTGTTAAGACACCATGCTGGTTGTCCTTGTTATCTGGACTTTTGACATCAGTGATTTCATCAGATTCTACTTTATTTTCTTCAGGATCAAGGCATGCATCTTCTAGGCCATTCACCTCTCTTTCCTCAATGCAGTCAGAATTTAATAAAGGAGAACTGATATCTGAATCCCCATTTTCATGTTTTCCATTTAACAGTTTCAGATCAGCAGTCTTCAAAAAATCTTCTTTTACTTTATATACACTTTCAAGCTGTTGTCTGTCACTTGCTCGCATGGTTTTACGGGCCTTAAAAACTTTTTTTTGAGGTTCTTCACTGTTTTCCATCTTGATGCTTAAAAATAGTTTTAGGATAAAAAAGAAAAACAAGGAAAATCCATCAGTAAAAATCTAATATTAAGTACAACAGGTTATTTATTTATTTATTTTTTTGCAAAATCATTGGGGAGATGATTTACCAATGGCTGTCACTGGACCTTGTGACTGGGCACAAAATCTCTTTTTATTTCAGAAAGTTATTAAAATTTGATCATGAAAATAAAAGTACTGATGGCACCATATTGAAATCACATTACATAAATTGTCACCTTTCTAGTTCAATTGAGATAGCAAGTCTGTAAAAACTGGTAGAGATTACAGGTAGTCCTTGCTTAACAACCACAATTAGGATCAGCAACTCTGTCAATAAGCAATGCAGTTAAGTGAGACATCACATGACTGCGATGGATTTACAACTTCACTTCTGCTGCAATTGTTAAGCAAATTACCCATTGGTGGTTCAGTGATTTGTGATTTTACTGCCGGAGTCTCCATTGATTCTGCTTGTTGGAAGCCGGCTGTGAAACATGCAAATGGAACCACATGATTGCATGGTAAATGTGACTGGTTGTAAAGTTACTTTCTCAGTGCTCTCATAACTTCAAATAGTTGCTAAATAGGGCAGCTGTTAAATGAGGTCTATCTGTGCCTTCTCCAGTAGCAATGTCTAACTGGGAATCTTTTCAGTAGAAACACCCACAAATCTTAAGAGATACGTCTTACCAAGAAGGAACAATTTCTAAAAATTAACAGCCTTATTTTTGCTTTTTAAAGTTCTACAGTTCAGAACCATATGACAAATTAGGAGATAGGACTAGGCAAGTACCGTATTTTTCAGACTATAAGACACTCCGGACTATAAGACACACCTAGCTTTTGGGGCGGAAAACAAGAAAAAAAAATCTGCCTCTGCCTCCCAGCAATTTGTCTCCTTGCAGCAAACAGGCTGGTCAGCTTTAGCACAGCCTGATTTAGCACGAGCAGCTGATTGGCGGTTGGATCTGCCTCCTGGAATACTGCCTATCAGCTGTTCCAGGCTGCGGGGATTGCCACTGCCCATCACTGCTGCCACCTATTGCCACCTCCGCACACCCTATTTTTTGCTTCCACACATTCCATTTTTGGCCTCTGCATGCCACATTTTTGGCCCATTCCAGGTGGCTGGGAAAGGCAGCAGCGATCCCCACGCCTGGAATGGCCAAAAATGGGGCATGCGGAGGCAGCAATAGGCAGCAGTGTTGGCAATCTCTGTAGCCTGGAACAGTTGATAGGCGGTATTCCAGGAGGCAGACCAACTGCCAATCAGCTGCTCGTGCTAAATCAGGCTGTGCTGAAGCTGACCAGGCTGTTTGCTGCAAGGAGACAAGTTGCTGAGAGGCAGAGGCTGAAGGGTGGGGCTGGTGGGTGGGCGGGGCTTCAACATTTGCTTTATAAGACTCACCCACTTTTTGGGGAGGAGTGTGTCTTATATACCGAAAAATATGGTAAATCTTGCTTAGTTTTGCAAAAGCTTACATACAATATTTGCCTATGCATAATACATTTCATTTCATAAATATTAAACATTTATGTCATCTACCAGAAGAAATTATTTAAATCACTGTCATTTTTACATGATGAAAAGTTTTCTCAATACTGATGTAGTTTTCAGTGCGAGTAGTTTCTAAGTGATACTCCAAAGTGTCCTTGCCTTCATAATTCGGAACCTTTCCTTCTCTTCCTTAATATTTTTTTTTTGAAAAGCAAGTTCATTGCTACATGTCAACAAAGTTAGGTATTAGAATAGCTATGAATTAACCTATACTCATGAAGTAATATTAGTAGTTAAAAAGGTTAACCACTTTCCAGCTCAAATGTATTTTACCTGGCAACAGAGGACAGATCATGAAAAGACAACAACATACTGTATGAGACTCAAGACGGTTCCATACGTGTTACAAGCATTTCAGAAGGCCATTTCTATTACAGTCTCAAATGCAAAGTGTTTCTCTAACAAATATAACCCAGTTTAGAAAAAAAATTATATAAGCAAATAATGTTCAGTTCTAAAACATGGCTCAGACATTGCTCAACAGTCCGTCAAAATGCAAATGCACACTTGTATAATGAATTCTGCTTTGCTATGTCAAGAATACTCAAGGAGAAATGCACGTTGATGTTTTGAAATAACAGGCAATTTTCATACACTTTCATAATCTTACTTTTGGTTAAGATTATATTTCTTCTTTCTTTAAAGTATTTGCTGGACTGCTTAAGTGTCTTAATAAATATTTGCTAATTTATGTACTCCATTTATGCCCTCAGCAAATTAACAAAAATTCTACACTTAAAAAAATTACATTATCTTACACACAAGCTGAATTATATCTGTATTAAAAGGCAGTGCTTACATTGTTTTAGTTCCCCATTTTATTAAGAAAATATAAGAACTATAAGTTGTGAATAAGACTTCAAAATTATAATTTGTATAATGGTTGCCACTTAGATTGAGCATAAATCAGAAGGAACAATGGTAGTTAAAAAACAGCAATAGTATTCCTTCTATTTTTTTGAATTCTTGCAGTATCAGAAGCACACCCAAGAGGGAGTTAGCCATACTCACAAATTTGTGTGACTTATCATACAGGAAAAAAATTAGCAGCTGTGCTTTGTTGTTACCAAGCCATTTCCTGTGAAAATTTTATCTTATCCTATTGGCTCGAGAATGCTAATCCTGACCCACCAGTTAAGAACATGAAATCTCAGTTCTGCCCAGCAACAAGAAAATCAAATAAAACTGAACATTTAGACATTGCCTGAAAAAAAATAAAATTGCTAAATACTTAGAAAATGTATAATCTTTTGCAGTATTTTGAAATAGCCTTCTTCAATATATAATATTAAGGGTAATTGTAGCAGTAAGATTGGAAATTGTTGAACTTTCCAAATAACAGGTTATGAAACTTAACCTAGTTCTGAATTTTTCGATTTCAGTATCAAATAGTATACATTTCCTTCAACCAACACAAAAATAAACTACTTGCATTCTGTGTTAGTTTCTGAGCAACTACCATAAAACCATAAAATATTTTAGATAATTGCTAAAGCGCTAATACACAATTACAAGCTACTATAAAGCTTATGCAAATCAATTGTGCTATATTAATCAGTTGTGGTTTATTGCTATTGTTATTATTGGCATATTCTCTCAAATACTTTTTCAACTTATACTTTTATTTTGATAACCATCTTTAAGTTATTTCCTGTAGTTTGCATTTCCTATATTTGGATTTTAAATAAATCACCATCTCAGCAGGACATTTGCTTGGTTGCATAAGCATTCCTTTGGTTTTATAAAGATGATAAATAGCCTTCAGGGTAGTATAATGGGAACCTGTGTTAGTATAGTAATCAAAGCGTAAGTTCTTAAATTTGTAATACAATTTCCTAAAATGATAAATGACTACATGCAACCCCACTCATGAATAAAGCCAAAAGAAATAGATTTCTTGTGAATGATTTAGACATCTCTCAAAACTTGTTCCAAATTTTGCTGCTGTTTAAGGCTTGCCCAAGCATAACAGGAAATTTTGACAATGCTCTCTTACTATGCCTCCATAAAGAAACCTATTTTAAAGCAGCAAATAAATATTTGATACTAAAAAGTTAAAAGTTTTTAACTAGGGTGACAATAAGCCTACCAAAAGCAAAGTGCAAAACTACGCATATTTACATTTTAGCTGCTCTTATGTGTAACTTTATATTTGATATCTTACCTTTTTATGCCACCAAGTGTCACCCTCTGGAAACACAAGGGAAATTACATAGAAATACATCAAAATTCAAAATTTCAGTATTAAAAAAGTAGCATTTATAAACCTCCAGAAAGCAATGATACATTATATTACAAGACACTTCTTAGCTTAATTTTTTTCTACTGATTTTGCAGAAAATTGTTGACTGTTTTTTGAGAAGATTTCATTGATAGAAATGAAATACATCTGCTTGTATGTGCACAACCACAAACAATACTGGCTTATACCAAGCCCTGTACAAAATAATAAATATGGATCAAATAGATACAGTTCAATTTTGGGAGACTTCACAAATCAAAATTTGGTTACAGTACAGATTTATCTCCCAATTAACCTACAGATTTATTGTACAGATTGGCATTTACTTGCCATTTAAAAATGACAATATCTTTTCTGAGTATATAAAAACATGTCCTAACAAGAAGCCCTTGAAGCCATGCTGCCATATTATCAGCAAGCCTAATAAGAGAAACTATACATAAACAAGACATAACAAGTCTGATGTCAGACAAATTACTGAATATTAGTGCAATTCCATTGGTTGGCAACTAAAGACTGGTTTGTACAAGCCCAGCAGTACTAGAGGCTGAGAATCAGCAGGAAGCAGGAAAAGATCTGCCTGGCAACAAGGCTAAAAATAGCACACCTCCTAAGCATTAGCACTACTGTGTGAAATCAGCAGAGCTTCATGAAATCTTCCTGCCTCTATCCATATGCACAATTGGAGTGCTCTTCGTAACAAAGTTAAACTATTATGCTGTCCCAGAACAGAGCCAGATTAGCACGTACGAGTTAAGCATGTAACAATTTTTCGTGCAGTCTTCTTTACACATAGAACACATGACAGATTTTGTCCATTATTTCTTTTTAGTCTTAAAGACAGGAAATATAGCTCTATTAGAAATACAGTTAAATTCAACTATAAATTTTTAAAAATATGATTATTCTGTTTTCATCCACCATTAAACTATATGTACATATAATGCTAAAATTATATACCTACTTATAATTTCATAGGGAAGCATTTGACAGGGTTGACTAAAAATATTAAACATCTGCAAAATTGCCCACTTTTTCATTTAATAAAACCCCAATGCTTTTGAGAAACCTTAGTGGAAAGAGACCCTTGCCTTCCATGATGCATAATAATTCGTACCTCAAAGCAGTGTTTCTCCTTCCATATTTAAAAAGTATTAACAAATTATTGTACTTCAGATTAAAAGAATTTCTACTTGTTTTAAATTGTTACCTAAGCACATACAAAATTAAGCCAAGAAAAATGAGCTTCACTTTAAAAACATAATGTAAACAGACATTTAATAATCAAATAGCTATATATAGCAAAAAGAATGTAAAGACTCTTTATCTGAACAGCAAGTTCAGTAACATGGATACATGGAGAAGGGCATGGTGGTTAAACACAATCTCTTTCCCCTCAAATAAAAGGAACTAATACTCAACAATAGCACCCATATTTCACATGACTAAAATCTCAATCCCAATATCTCTAGTAAAATGATATTTCTTAATAGTACTGGAAATTATTTTATTTCTACTTGATATCTTGAAGAGCTGACTGCTGGTATGCATGCCAGCACTAAGATAAACATTGATAATTTGGCTCAATATAAGAATTAGTATATCAAGCATTGCACTGACCTACCGAAGAGGCATTTGCATGATACAATAAAGCATTCAATGTTAATTAACATGAAGTTATGGACTGCATTTTAAATCCTATCTTGAACACTTCTATCCGTAGAGGTGTAGAGCAATCTGAAGTGGCCACCAAATTTTTGATGATCAAACTGGAATTGGAAACCAGTAAGTAACTGTTATTTTAAACTTTCGTTGTTGTTAGAAATGGTGCCTACTAGTAGTCATTTAGAACATTTCATCATGGAGGAACAGTTGACAATGGTTAAGGCATCAGGATTTGGCATACTGCCACAAACATTTTCACTCTTTCAGTAAGCGAGAGAATATAACATTTTAAGCATTGGTAATTAGCCAATTTTATTCAATCCTTGTTATTCATAGGCTTTCGTTCTTGAAAAACCTTTTGGAAATGGAAGCAGTTATTGAAACACCATTCACAGCCAGATAAAACACCATGTTTTATCTGGCTGTGCACCGCCCTGAGTCCTTCGGGAGAAGGGCGGTATATAAATAAATTATTATTATTATTATTATTATTATTCCTGGTGAGATGACATCATCTATAATCATAATATGAAGAAACGTATTAAGAAAAGAACAGAATTTCCCTTAGTGTAGCTCATGTCAGTACTGTGTGGTAAAGCTCTCAGACTTTTTTCCCTACTGTGCGTGGCCATGTACATTGAAACGTTTGAAGAAAAATGTACATTTGTATAGAAGTGAGTAAGTGAATCAATGGAAACAGAATGCTTAGAAAACAATGACTGAGCCTAATAACAATGGGTTTTCCTTCCTGGTTATTAATACTGTTGTTCATTAAGTTTTAAAACCCATCATCTAGATTTATTCTTTCTGTTGATTTAAAAAATTGTAATAAATGAAATCCCACTCTCTTTATAAATGCTTAGTTGTCAGTATTCAAACCAATGGAAAAAAGGACACCCTTTTTTATTTTGCTTGCAACTTACTGTATAATTGCCATTGGTCCTGACTGATGCTTCTTGTTCTTTCTTCAACAAATTGGTCAAGCAATTTGGACCAAGAGGTATGTATACATAGATGTGCACATGACCACAGATAAGCAGTATTAAGATGAAAGTTATACAAAACTGGGCTACATACTTGTCAATTCTGAGAGGTGGTAATAAGGAAAGAAAATCCCAGCTGTAAAGGAAAGCCTGGGTTTACTCTAATGGATTCAAGTGGAACATTGTTTTATTTGTCCATAAAGAGAAAAAGAATTACAAGTCTGAATTTACAAGTAGCAATATAATTGAGAGACAGAATATTATCTTATTTACACATCTAGCTGGCCTAAACCATGACATCCTGTTTAAGAGTCTGCTCCAAAGGCTTGTATATTTTAGACCTGGTCTGTGGTTATTTGTAAATAATATTTTTCTGAACTATACAACCAAATTATGGAACAATAAGCAATAATCATCTAGCTGGGACAAGCAAGACCTAATCTCTGCTTCTCTATCTAGTCTGGCCAGACCCCGATTACAATGTACAAGGCGGATACTAAAAGATAAGACCATCTGACTTCTAACGATTTATGCTAACGCAACTAATTAAAAAATTGATGGGTTGCTTAATCATAATATTCACTAGCCTTAAGGTTTTGATTTACAAATGAATTGTTTAGTTGTGTAATATTGATAAACTTTGAACCATTTCAAGCTTCGTTACTATGAAAAAATGGATAAACCAATAGACTAATGGTGAGGTCTCCTTAGTGAAGTTTTGTCAAGTTTTCAACACCAAGGGAAACTCTTTTGTTCTACAAGATTTTTTAAGATTTATAATTTAGAATTTTAAAAACATTTAATATTTTTTAACATTTTGGTGTTTTCTTTTAGCAGTCCAAGTTATTTTTATTTTACATATATTATTTCTTTGTCAGCAAAATATAAATTTGGTGTGTGTACATACATACATACATACATACATACATACATACATACAACACATACAATAATAACATTATTTTACTTTTAAAATAATAAAAAATCTTAAAGATGGTTTTTAAATTATTCAAAGTTTAATCTGTAATCTTAAATATATTCATGATGTAGACTTCTATCAAAGGTAAATTAGAATCATGAGATGAAAACATTTCTTCCTTTGGTCACATGCTGTTTGAAGTTTCTCCTGTTACTGTTGGATTTATTCTACAATGCTGACACTATCATTAATCTTGTTCAATGAGTGCTGTTTCCCAAACATGTCATAGAATTAAACACTAGAAATAATGAACAAATGTTTTACATATTCACATATGTATCAACACTGAAAAGACAATGCTATAGAAGCTATGCCAAATATTTTGTACAATATGAAATTAAAGATGATTTGCATTTACTTATCTAAAATATATAAATGTGTTTTTAATTGGACATAGGCAAAAAAACCCTAAAATGCTGATTATTGATTTTAAACTAAAATTCTTTACTTGATTTTTAATTCCATTAGTATTGTGTCACTGTAGTTCCAAAATGTACTAATGCAGACTTGAGAGCTAGAAACTTTAGAGTAAATCTCCAATCTTACAGGATCTTCAATCTAGAGATTAAGCAAATTCTTCCTGGTATGGAGGAAATTGATCACTTTTTCAAATAATGTCTGACAATCTAATTATATATATTTAATACTATCAGACATAAAACAAAGTGAAAAATAAAAAAAACATCACTGCTTCTGTTACTTATTTTGAAACTGCAATTATATTTAGCGATAAAAATATGGGATAAAACTATAGCCAACCTCTTTTTATGAGAGGCTCACTAAACATGCTCACAAATCTCATCACAGATACATCTGTATCAATTACTCCATTAAGTAATCAATCTGTGGCTATCTCCAACAATCCTAAGCCTTCAAATATACTGCCATATAACCTAATCAGCTTTTTAAATCTTGAAACTATAATTAAATTAAACTATAATTAATTAAAAACTTATAAATATATTTTAAAAGATTATGAAATTACTTCTTACCTGGAGACAGCTTGACACTCATAAAATGAACTTCCTCCTCAGCTTAGCTGCTTATTTATCAAAACAGTAGAAGAACACTTCTAGGTCAGCCATCTTGAGAACAGGCTTCATTTGTCTTTACATAAGCAAAATATATTGCATGTTTGTTGAACCTGCCTAATGCATAATTTTTCATTTAACTATCCATTTTTGGAAAAACGAAAGCCAAGATTTTTATTTATACAACAAATGCTCCTAGAGGAATCGTATTAGCTCTCAAATACAGTCGAAAAATGTCAGCTGCACTAGAAAGCTTTTAGAGTGAGATTATTGGCGATGCTTGCTGCAGTGCTACCAGTTGCCTCCACAGAAATGTGTGTAATGTGATGTCTCCCTTATAACATGCCACAGCAGAAAAAATGCATATTGTAACACACGAGGAAACAACACATAAACTTAGCAATTTAAACTTTGCATACAAATTTAAAATTTTGTTCTTTTTTGCATTATTTTAATAACTACTTTTTAAAAAAATGCTATCTATTTTAAGTATTTACTTTTATTCCCCTTCCATCAGAGCAAAAATATTGCTTGGATATTCCAGATGGGGTAGACTCTTTACTGCCTACCTGGTAGTAGAAATGTAGATAAAACAAGCACCTATTTCCTAAAGTAACTGCAGTAAGATGCTGCTAGAAAATGTTCACTATGTTTTATGTTCAAGGATGAATAGTTCTAAACAGAACTGAAAGTTCAATGACAATTTGCCTCAATCAAAATAAAAATTATCAATATTATCAACATATAATATATTAAATATGTAATAAAAATAATTTGATTGTTCATATATTTTATCTATTTAGATACCCTTAATTTAAAAATTATTGTAAATATTTTATTTATTCTTTGGAACTTTTAAAATCTAGTATGTCATCAAGTTTGCATTGGATTATAAATAAAAGTCACAGCTATTTTAATTTCGTATGACTTAAAACATGGCTATTTTAATTAAGTAAAACTTAAAACATGAATAATTCTCCATTTTCGGATGATCTATTAACCTAGTTCCTCAGGAAAATTTTCCCTAAAACAGAGCTGAAATTCCTGACTGACCACAAGCTTGACATTCTTCCTTTCCTTTCCCCAATTAAGTTTTATATTCCAGAACAGCAGTGTGAACAAATACCACTAAAGCTTGCTAAAGTTGCTACTGCGTTTCCTACTGGAGCTGAATTTTAATCGTAGCTGAATTTTAAGTTACTATCTTATTTATTTATTTATTTATTTATTTATTTATTTTAATAACAATATTTATTATTTACCTTTACACTACTTTGGCATTTTATTTATCTTACCCCTGCTGATTGAGATCAAACCTCTGTATGCATAATATGAATCATTGGGGGGGGGATACTCATTTAAGTAAATGTACAGTCTACCAGTGAAAACGGGGTAAAATGCATAATATACTGTATATATCTCCTTCCTAAGAAATATGTATAATATTAACATATATTTTAAAGCTAAATCATAGAATTATAGAGCTGGAAGGGACCTCAGAGGTGTTCTAATCCAACCCCTTTGCTCAAGGCAGAAGTCTTATAGGATCCCAGTCAAATGGTTGTGCAGTCTGTTTTTGAATACCTCCAGTGATGGAGCACCACAACCCTAGGAGGCAACCTGTTCCACCGATTAATTGTTCTGACAGAAAATTTAACCTTACTTCTAGGCTGGATCTCTTTTTAACACACTTCCATCCATTACTTCTTGTCCTGCCCTCTGGTGTCTTTAAGAAAGAGTGTTGGTCTTACCTGAAAGCTTTTTCTCATCGTGCTGAAGGATAATACAATTCGTGGGTGTTCCTTGCTTTGAGGCTGTCAATCATTTCTTTAGTCCTGCCTCCTCCTACCGCGCATGCCCAGTTTTGAAGAAGGCTGATTGAGTGACTTTTGGAGTTCTTCGGTGCTGTTACTGATCACTACTGGACTTAGGACCTGACAGTTGCCAGGGTGGGATTGTATTATCCTTCAGCATGACGAGAAGCAGCATTCAGGTAAGACCAACACTCTTTCTCCGTCATGCTGACAGGATAATACAATTTGTGGGACATAAGAAAGCTGGCTGTCTTAAGGGTGGGGCAGAGTCTGGTCCTGGGTCCCTGCCACTGTATGTACTCTCTGAAGTACTCTTCTGCCAAAGGCTGCCTCTGCTGATGTGAAAGCATCCAGCTTGTAGTGTCTGATGAACGGTGATGGAGAAGACCACATTGCCGCCCTACAAATGTCCTTGATGGAAGCCTGAGTATTCCACACCACCATTGTGGCCGTGCTCCTCGTTGAATGGGCTGTCACTTGTCCAAGCAGTGGCAACGACTGCAGTTCATAGGTCTTAGTAATGCATGCTCGAATCCACCGACCTATTGTCAATGGTGAAATCTTGTTGTTCAATAAGCTTGGATTAATTGAAACAAACATTGACTCTATCTTTCTGATAGAAGCCATTCTCTTTAGATAGATGCGTATCACCCTTTTAACGTCCAATGAGTGCCACTTCTTTTCTAACTCGTGTACCGGCCTAGGACAGAAATCCGGCAGTACTATCTCCTGTGCCCTATTTGGGTGAAATACACATAGATCCTCTCTTATGGACAGGGCTGCGAGTTCACATATTCATCTGGTGGAAGTAATTGCCCCAAGGAAGACTACCTTCCAGGTGAGGAAGTTTAAGCTGTAGAGCGTAATGGTTTGAACAGTTCTACCATTAATCTTCTCAGAACCCTTGTCAGGTCCCATGTTAGATATCTATGAACCACTGGGGGTTTTAGGTTGGTTGCTCCTCTGAGGAAGTTGCGCACCAGTGAGTGCCGGATGATGGAGCCCAACCTCCTGCTGCCCAAGACTGATGCTATTGCCACTACTTGTCTACATAAGGTATTGGGAGACAGGCCTTTATCCAGGCCTTCCTGTAGGAATTCTAGAATTTGTATCACTGATACTGTGGTTGGTTCGATATGTGTTTTATCACACCAACCACAGAAGGCTCTCCATGTGGTGTCGTAGATCCTGTTGGTTGAAGGCCTTCTAGAGGCCTGTATTGTCTGAATAACCTTGGTGGGGCATTTGGGCTGACCTAATCTAGCACATTCAAGTGCCAGAAAGTCAGTTGAAGCCACTGCAGTTCTGGGCGTAGCAGATCCCCCTGGCTGAGACATGCTCTGTCCGTGGGGATCCTCCACTGTCTGGCCACCAACAGGTTGACCAGATCTGCGAACCACAGCCGTCTGGGCCAGTGCGGTGCTATGAGCAGGACCTCTGCCCTCTCCTCCACTATCTTTCTGATCACTTTCGGGGTCAATGGAAATGGTGGAAATGTATATAGCAGTCCTCTTGGTCATGGGCTGCAGAAAGCGTTGGCTCCTTCCGCTCCCAGTGTTGAGATTCTTGCATAGAATCTTGGCAGCTGTGTGTTCATTTTGGATGCAAAAAGATCCAGGACTGGACTCCTGAATCTTTTTGCCAAGTCCTTGAATAGGTCAGGATGTAGGCGCCACTCTGAGTGGTTGACTCTTGTTCTGCTTAGCCAGTCTACCTGTGCGTTTGCTGATATGTGTTCTGATGTGTTCTGCTCTGAGTGAAAGGAGATGCTTCTCTGCCCAGAGGCCCAGGCGTTCTGCTTCTTGCATGAGTGCTTTGGAGTGTGTCCCCACCGGCTGTTTATGTGGGTCTTGGTGGCCACGTTGTCTGTCAGGATGAGTATGTCGACCCACTGCGACCCTCTGGAATCTTTTTAATGGCAGGTGAGTCGTCCTGAGTTCCAGCCAGTTGATGTTGTTCTTGAGATCCGCTGGGGACCACTGAACCTGTGCTATCTGGGACTGGCAATGTGCCCCACAACTGAATAGGCTGGCATCTGTTGTGATGATCAGGCGATTCAGCTCCTTGAAGCCACACCCCCTTGTAATGGCCTGTGACTTCCACCACTGAAGTGATTGCCTCACCCTTGGTGGAACCCACACCCTGATCCTGGTGTTGCTCCTGCCTGATCTCTGATGTGGTAGGAAGAACCATTGCAATGTCCTTGCATGCAGGTGTGCCCAGGGCATGATTGCTATGCAGGACACCATTTTGCCTAGGAGCTGCAGTAGCAGATTCAAAGACACTGTTCAGGCTGTTAGGATCTGATCCACCAGTGCCTTTATGCTGGTTTGGCGTTCCTGTGACAAATACACCTCGCATGAGGTGGCACCTATGACCGTTCCCAAATGTAGCAATCGATTGGTTGGAGTCAATTGGCTCTTGTCAAAGTTGATGGAAAATCTGTGCTTCTGCAGTGCTTATATTGCTGTTTCCAAGTCCTCCTTTGCCCTGGCCTTTGTCGAGAACTATATCAATATATCATCTAGGTAGCACTGGATGCAAACTGGAATGGTTCTGAGATGTGCTGCCACTACTGCCAGTAGTTTGGTGAACATTCTGGGCGCTGAGGATAGCCCAAATGGGAGAGCTCTGTACTGGTAATGCTGGCTGGCATAGCAGAATCATAGGAATTTCTGATGATCTTGAAGAATGGGAAAGTGCAGATACACCTCCGTGAGGTCTATCAATGTTAAATGTCGCCCTCTCAAATGTTCCCCAGTATTGACTGGAGGGACTGCATTTTTAATCTTTTGTATACTATGTGATAGTTTAATCATTTGAGGTTTAAAATTGCTCTCCATTCCACCCCCCAAGCCTTTGGCACCATGAACAGGATTGAATAGAACTCTTGTCCCTGTTCGTCCTGAGGGACAGGTTCTATGGCCTGGATGTCCAGCAAATGTTGAACTGCTGTCTCCATGATGTTCCTTTTTGTCCTGTCCCTTGATATTGGGCACCTTCTGAAGGAGTTCGGATGGGGGGTGTATAGAAATTCTAGTGCTAGACCTTGCTTTACTGTGTTCAGGATCCAGGCATCCCGTTATTGTCACCCATCGGTTGGCAAATAAACCCAGTCTTCCGCCGATAGGTGGATTGCTCTTGCTGTCACTTGTTGCGTCGGAAGGGCCTATTGGTTGAAACTCTCCCAAGAAATGAACCTCTCTCAGGAAACCGTTGTCCTGTCTTGTCTTTAAATCCAGCTCTGTCCGAATGACGGGTCTGGCAGTATGTGTGGAGGCTCTGGTTCTGCTGGTAACCAAAACCGGCATCTGTGGCTGGAAAAGGCTGCTTGCGTGTATAGGGTGAGGAGGGCCGCTGGGCGTGTCCATATATTTTAAGCAAAATTTTTCTCTTGTCTCTGGTTTCCCCCAGTAGAGATTCTATGGACTCACCAAATAGCCTGTTCCCCTTGAATGGGGCAGAAGCTAGCTTCCATTCATGTTTTATATCCACCTGCCAATGGCGGAGCCAAATCAAGCGTCTTAGAGCTACTGAAACTGCAATGACTTTGGAAGCGTACTTAGCGCCATTGAGACTGGCACCTGCTATAAGTTCCAGTGTAGCTGTTACTTTGTTAAAATCCTGTTGCGATCAGAGATCACCTGGTGGTGCCTTGTCCTGCATCTCACGAAGTCAAACCAGAGCAGCTCTGCTGAAAAATGAGGCAGTTGTGGTAGCTTTGACTGCCCATGCTGCTGCTTGGTGGACCTTATGCAGGGTCTGCTCCACCTTCTTGTCCTCTCTTTTCAAACCCTCCTCTGCCTCATTGGCTAGGATGGTTAAGGATGTTGAGGAAGCCACTGGGCCATCAATTGTCTGCAAATTCTGGCTCTATATTATAGATCTTCTTTTTGTTCCATCTGGCGTTGGGAAAATCACTGGTTTGACCATTTGTACATTCACCACCTCTCTGAACAGTTCGGAAGAGGGAACTGTCTCGCATTCCACTGTTGGTCTTGCACAAGCCTATCCTTTGGGTTTGTCATGGATGGTTTTATCCTAGTTGTCGTAGGGTCAGTGCCCATGTCAGTTGCTGCCATGGCATGTTTAACAAGAGCTTGAACAGGCTTGATTGAAACAGACAATTAAATGCTGGAGTATCTTCCAGTTTGTTTATTTATTATTTATTTATTTATTAGATTTTTATACCGCCCTTCTCCCGAAGGACTCAGGGCGGTGTACAGCCAAAACTAAAAA
>JANHZT010010619.1:157127-179194 GCA_032468215.1 Stegonotus admiraltiensis
TGGCCCAAAACGTTAAGAAACAAAACAACCCCCTTAAAATTCATATTTAAGCTAGCCCCACTAGTCGAAATAGCAGCATCTTTAGGGCCTGGCGAAAGGAGCGAAGGTCGGGGATCCTCCGTATCTCCGGGGGTAGTTAATTTCAGAGGGCAGGTGCCCCCACAGAGAAGACTCTCCCCCTGGGGGGCACCAGAGGACATTGTCTGACCGACGGCACCCCAAGAAGTCCCTCTGTGGAAGCGTACTGGCTGGTGGGAGGCTACTGGTAGCAGAAGGCGGTCTCATAAGTACCCAGGCCCTAAGCCATGGAGCGCTCTAAAGATGGTAATCGGCACCTTGAATCGCACCCGGAAGACCACCGGAAGCCATTGCAGCTCGCGCAGGAGAGGTGTTACATGGGAGTGCCGTATTTCCTCTTCATCTGCATCCTCTTTCCTCTTCACTTTGAAGCCTCACTTGGAGTGGATGAAATGTAGGCGTTAAACCTGTGTAACGCGAGGCCCCCTTTTTGCCTCCTTGCTGGTAAAGGATGATCCTGTTCTGATATTCTCTCAATGTTTACAGGGCTGGTCTGATCCTCTTGTCAGACATTATCTGCGTTAAAGCCTGTGATATCAGAGCTTTCATCTTATTCATAAGTGCAGGTGGTCTAGCTCCTGCAGTTGTGGGTAGCCACCAGTACCAGTCTCATCCTCTTTGGATGAGGTTCCCACTGATTTCCAAAGTCCTGAAACTTTTCTTGCAAAACTTTTCAGGCAAGGATTCCTCCTCTCCCAAAGAAAGGATCGTTTGGTTTGATTGCTCACCAACTCCCTCTGGTGTTACAGCTCTGGCACTATTTCCTTGCTGCTTCATCTCTATTGGCTGAAATAATGAAGTGCGGGAAATTCCATTCCACTCCACCTCCTTTTCAGCTTTTGCAAAGCTTTTATCAATGGCTTTCTGTCTCCTCAAAGCGTCTTTCTCCTCAGCTTTGGAGAATTTGTTGGAAATTAGAGGCTTTTCTCTCATCAAGTGTTGCTGCTCTTGCAGCCCCTCTGGGCCCCTCTGAGCTCATTTATCGGGCTGGGCTTAGGGCAGGGAATACCTGCTCCTCCCCACTTGCCCCTGTCTCGGAGTAATCCTTCATGTTTGTCCCCTTTGTTCCTGGGAGATAGGCAGACTCACCCATGCTGGAGTTTCTTGCTTCTATGGCCATTAATGAGTGTACTTAGCTGAAACTGAGCAGTGACTCTAGCCCCTTATTATTCAGATGATGTCCTGGTACCTCTGCTTTTCAGTTTAAAGCTGCAGTAGGCTGAAAGCTGGTGCTTTTAGGGGCTCACTGCCGGACAGTTTCTCCATCACTACCCCCGCTGTGGCTGATCTATCTGCCCGCAGAGACAGCCCAATTTTTACTCACGGTTCTGCTACCATTAATTTTTCCTTCTACTAGTTGGATCCTGTGGTCTAAAACAACTCTTTTCCTCTGGAGCACCTCTCTGTGCCTCTTCTTTGCATGAAAGGCTGAGTCAAAACTGGGTATCCACAGTAGGAGGCGGGACTAAAGAAATGATTGACTCAGTCCCAAAGCAAGGAGGTAAAGGAACACCCACTAATTGTATTATCCTGTCAGCATGACGGAGAATAAGTCTAACCCCTCTTTTTTGTGACAGCCCCCCACCATGTACTGGAAGGTAGTTATCATGTTCCCCTAATTCTTTGATGGGCTAGAAATATCTAGCTCACTCAAACGTGACCCTTAACCATTGAAGACTCTTGTTCAGAATACTCAAAAAAGTGTGGTGTTGCTGTAAATCCAATACCAAGAAAAAACTGTTAGAAAAAAATATATTTAGTTGTTATCTCACTTTGCTGGATTTTATACAAATAAAAACACAAACCATGGAAGGCTACTAGAACATTATCTCAACAAAAGAGGTTAAATATTGCTATCAAGTATTGTCTTTAAAAATAAACTCAGCATTTTTAAAAATTTGAAATGGATGTTATTTACAGAGTAGAAACTTTGCATAAAATGTGTTCTGAATCTGAAATAAATCATTTTAGCAAATTGTGATTTTATAACTGAGGAATCATCATATACTTTGATTATCTGAGATTGGATTGTAACCATTACTGATTCACTAACGAGTAAACCCACTGAAATCTACCGGATTTGCTTTTAAATAGACATGCATAAGACTGAAAAAAACAATGTTTGAAAATATTTGAATACTGTGATTGATAAAGAAATTAAAAGAAATTATTTCAAAAATAATCACAATAGTCCAATGTAATGAAATGCAGTTTGAATAAAAAGATTTCTAGAAAGGCTTTAAGATAAACAAGGATGAAGCCTTGCTCTTAACTTTAGGAAAAATAGTTCTCTAATTTTGGAACTGCGAATGTCTAATTTGCGGCTAGTTTAATACAAATAAATGATAATGATCAAATCTCAATTATCGGGTAAGACTCTGGAAAGGAATTTGAGAGTCTTGAATTATGGAAGACCTTTTAGAGGGAATGTGAAATCTGAGAATGTAGATTTTGTTGTGTTATTAATTTGCAGTACTGTTAGCATCAGTTATAAGGTCTATAGCTATAGCTCAGAAATTATTGGAGATCTATTAATCCTTCTCTGACAATATAAAACACTTCCACATATACATTAAAGTCAGTGGTTACTTATGATAGCTCGTAGTGAGGGATGATGATGGAAAATGTCCACTCTTATTCAAAGCCTAAAATTAGAAAACTTTCTGCCCTCTAGGAAACTAAAATATTCCTTAAAATATTTAGGGAATTATTAAAATTATTGGTTGGGTAGATCATAAAAGCAGCTTGAGTATGAAACAATTTCAGGAACTGAATGTTGGTGATCACCAAGATGCCAACTTTATATGTAGGATAGCGAGAAAGTCCATGTGTTAAACTGGAACCTAATTTTTCATAAATTGCACAATTAAAGCAATAATGCTGTATCTGTAGCGTTTGACCTTTAAAATAACACTGATTTTGCCTTATTATAACTCCTTTATCCTGAAAAGTATTTCATGATCAGTGTTTACTGAAAGTCACATATTCATTGCAGTTTTTTAAAACCATGAGATATTTTAAAAGGCATACAATACATTGTTTTAAAAATCAAGCATCCAAAAGTAACTATAATTTAGTGCACTATTCCAACAATAATTTGTTCTAAATTCTCACTGCATCAGAAGGAATTTTTTAAAGCAGCAAATAACTAGAATAAAAATTTTAGGTTAGTTTTCTGATGAAACCTTCTTACAAATGTGTTGTAGATTACAAATTATCTAGTGGAAAATTATAGAGTATAAGCAGTGAGAGAAAAAGCAATTTATCAAAGTTGATTCTATCTCATTAAAAGATTGTATAAGCAAGAGTAGAAGCTGGGTTGTTGCAAAGGTCAATCTTGCAATGTCAGTGAGGCCAGCGTGCTGAATTTTGGGGGTGGAGAAGGAAGAGAAGTAATGTAAACACCAGATTTAATGTACAACTTTAAAACAACTTTTAAATGGAAAGTATATGATGGTTAAGACGTACAGTTATTTATACTGACAAATCAAAACGCAAGGATATAAAATCACTGAATTATTTCAGTGCTTGTATACTTTAATAAAACCTTTTATTACAAAATGATAAAATCATACAGTGAAAGAAATGGAGCTAACAATGGTAATGTTACAAGTCTAGACAGGATTGTAGCTAATCTTCCACTTCTACAGGCACAATGTATCTGAAACGATGCATTATTGAAATCCACTATTTCCAACAGAAGAATTAAATACATGCTGAAATCTCACACTGAATTGAACTTAATATAATAGACTTTTGATAGAACCTTAGACCAATTACAAAAGAAACATTGCTTGTTTTAATTCCACAAAATAACTGATGAAAAAGAATATTTTAACATTTTTACAGTAAGTCTATTCTTTTAAAATCATGAGAAAACTTAACTAAAAGCTAGAATATTTGTGCCAATTAAATCGACACTACAAAACACTGGAGAGAAAGAAAGCATTATACAAAGTGGCACAAAGCAAAATAATTCTATCTTGTTTCCTGATAATTATTTGCTTTCTTCCATTGGATTGCAGTAATTATGGAAAATACTAGATTTAGGCATCAGCACAAATGAACAAAAATTATTTTTTATATTTTAGGTAATAAAGTAAAATATACCTAATATCTGAAAAATATTCAACCATCTAAATTATTTCATAAAGAAATTGTGGAATACAAATAAAATGTATTAAATATGAGGAAAGTGCTTTTCTCTTTTTATAAATTATTTTGCAAAACCTCTAAAATTTATCATTGAAAAGATTGTCAATATTCATAAAGTATGCAAAATAACTAAAATGTATTTTGTAACTGATCATGTTTATTGGTAACATTTTTACTGCTTGCTTCTATAACTCACATTTGCCAGACCATTTATCCCTTTAAAACCCATGCAATGATAAATAAATGCCTAACTTACATAGAAATATTGCTTACAATAACAAAAATGAAATTGAAACCTTTTTATTATATATTTTATAATAGTGCACATTTTGCTCCTGGAAAATGTGACTTCAAACATATAATTCATATATTCTTAAATTAGCTTTTTAATTAGATATTTAAGGATGAATAAATAGTAATATCCATTAATTTTAAGAGGTTAGTGAAGGGATGGTTTAATTTCCTTGATATGATAATGAACGTGGACATATTGCCTCTCCTCATGGAACTGCTTTTTGAAAACAGACATCCCTCTTGCACTAAGACCCACTGAAATTCTGATAAGTGCAAGCACAACCACATCTTGCAAAAGGTATAGGCAAATTTTGCCCCAAGTATGTGCACAGTGGTCTGCTTTCTCTTTACAAAAGTAGCAGCATTTTCTTAAGTTTTTAAAAAATACTATTAGTATTCAGATAAGCAGTCACATATACTACTCCTCAATTACAGTATAGCAGAATTGAATAAAAGGAATTATGTTTTAGATAAACTTGATATAAAAAATTTATAGCCTACAAAAATTATGATTTAATGGGCAACAATTCTTTTGATAGAGACATATTTATATGAGATGTTAATGCCAATCTTATAATTAATAATTAGTAATCCAGTGTCCTGCAGCAATATCAAAATATCCTCCTAAAAGCACATTAAAAATTGAAACAACCTAATATTTTTTCCTTCGGTAGGTGGCAGCACTTTGCTGAACTTATCTGGTCTCAGAAGTTAGAAGGGGCAGGTCTGTTAGCACATAGATAAAAGACAATCATGGAATACCAGGCCTATACGCTAAACTAGTGAGCTGAAAAATTTCAATGAAGGCGGCCATGGCAAATGTCCATGAAGACAGCAGACATCAAACTCAAAAGAGATTCTATCTTAATATCTCGTTTCTGAACTTTGCGCTATTAATTTACCTTTCTTATTTATGCTTCAAGGCAATGCTCATGCAAACCTAAGATACCATTAATAAATCGTGTACAACAAAATAGGAATGTAGGTCACAATATTTTTATGGAAGTGAACCTATATCTCAAATTAATATGCACCAAAAACTTTTTTTCATAAAAAAAATACTATTTTACAAAATAGCAAATACAAAAATTAAAGAAATAATTTTTAACATCGTATATGAATGTATCGTTCCTGAGTAAATGCTATTCAAAAATATAGTGTTCGATCTTGTTTCAGATATTTAAGAATTTAAAATTATGTTTGTAAATATAGTTACATCTTTTACAAACCTTTATGAATGATTAAAAATAATCTTAATATATTTAAAACTGGATACAAAGATTAACAAACATACCATATCTTGTTTTTTGTCTAAATCAGCCGATGTGAATGTCAAAACAATGATTATACATATTTATGATAATGTTACATTAATGTGACCCTTTGACCCCAACTCTTCACCAAATGACTTTTGCAAACCTGCTGGAATAGCCAAACTCTCTATAATTCTTCATCACAAGCTGAAAACTGAAACAGAAAAACTTCTGTTCAATAGTTTTACTTCATAGTCTAATATTTGTATATATATATATCCTGAACTAATTCATGAAAAACAAAAACTTAATTGCTCTTACCTCTGAAAATCTGTAACATGTGACTGCATCAGATTTGCTCATTAGCATAGTCATGCTAAACTGCTCCAGAGACAATTTCATCAGCCATTTTGAGACTGCACTGTTTCAGCTACACTGAAAGTGTGATTAAAATGGCTGCAGTGTGTATTCAGTCTCAGCCAGTAAGAACGTAGCAATGTGTGAAACACTTGTCACAAAGCACCTCCCTCCCTTATGGAGTATACACTATTAGTGCTATTAGTGCATGTGCTGCAGAGATATGGCACAAGTGCTAGAAGTAAAAAACTCACAAGACACAAAGACTGTCTCTGCGAACCAATCGGTAGCTCAGGATATAATATCTAATCCTGAACTGAATCCAAGCAGCTGCAAGTCCATGTCACATATTATTGACTACAGGAATGAAGCCAAATATTACTGGCAGGCAAGGAATGCTATGCAGGAGGAGCCTGATTTCAATTCCTTTTTTTTTCTTACAGCATTATAAATTCTGCTTGAATCATTTACACTACATAATGTTACAAAAAGAATTTTTGTTAGATGCTACACAGAAAGGTAAGTATTAGGTTGTTTTTAATCAACTACATGTTTCCAACGTAGTGCTTTTAACTGAAAGATCCGGAGTAAATTTTAATTCACATCAAACAATTTTTAAAAAATAGTAAATTGTTATAACCTCACCAGGCCTGCATATTTGCTAAATAGTTATATTTGATTTCATGGAAGGGAGGGGGGAGGGAAAAATATATAAAACAGAATCAATTAAACTGATAGTAAATTAAACAATTATACAAACTTGTCTTAATGCAAGCATGTTAATGAGCTTTTTTCTCAATATGGGATAAAAAATCTAATAAAAATGTTCTTAAAAGAGTATATATTACAGAAATATTAAATTCCATACCTGAATTATGGACATGTTAGAAGTTGGTTTCATATCCTAAGGAGTTGTTTAGCAAATTTCATTGGCCAGATATAAATATATTACCATATTTTCAGTATTGGCAATATATCATTTACTGGCCAGTGCCTGAGGATGAATTGCTAAAATTTAAAATAATCAACTGAAAATTATTTTCAGTGATATTGAAAATTAAAACAAACATCATTCAGTACTACTTAAAAGTCAAGGTGCTTCAATTTCATCAGGGGTATTATTAAGATATTGATATAATGCCCGTCCTGCCTCTCTTACCATTAGACATGATAGTTGGGGTTATTCAGAATTGGAGATTAGCAACACAGATTTCCTATCTCCAATGTAAGTAATCCTAATCTTTACCCTCATTCTTCAGAGACTGAGACAAAAATACTAACACCAAAAGTGCTATATAAAGAGATTAAAATGTATATGAAACAACATTTTATCCCATGGGTACTTTGGGTTGATGTCAGTAGATTTCATGTTCCATCTAACCTTTTTAAGAGCTTCTTTAAGTGAGAAGCTCTCTTAAGTCTTGCAAAGAAAAAGAATGCCACCAGATCCCATATTCTTTTTTGGAAGAGTTTCCGCTTGCAAAATAATAAACTAAATTGGTTACATGGTGAGCTATAGAAATTGACACAACCTCATCAATAAACTTGCTGGCCAAACAGGTATTGGTAATTGATCCTGACCACAATATCTATTTTTGAACATTACGATTTCTAGCATTAAGTTTTTATTTGATATAAATGTATACCTAAATGTTGTACGTGTTGTACAATGTTGTACATGTTAAATGTTGAAAATCATAACTCAGTATAAATATTATTTGGTGTGTATCTCAATCAATTTTACTACATTATCTAACTCGAGCCACTCAGAGTTACCTGAACCATGGGCAGCAAATAAATTTGATAAACAAACAAGCAAACTCCAGTACTACTGGAACAAATTCCAGCATGATATTTATTAAATTTATCTGCTGCCCATTTCGTGGTTCAGGCAACTGAGTGGCTTGAGTTAGATAATAGGTATAAAAATAGTTCTAGCTTCATTATGGTCCTGCAAAATGTGTTCGGGGGCCTTTTAAAATCTTAGGAGGTAAGTCTTTGAAATTTGAGAGATAGTCACTTCCAAAGAAGAGCTAGATGGGAAGTTTTAAAGCATGAAATGGTGATTCTGACAAATGGCAAAATAAGCAATTTTAATGGCACACTGAAATACGAGTTGCAATCAGATTCTTTCAATCACTTGTAAGCAAAGCCTGGAAAGTCAATACCAATACTTTGAACTGGCACGATCAATGTAGACATGCGCTAAGGAAGAAAAAAAGGTATACTGGAAAAGGTTTAAGACAATATGGACTGCATTAGTTTGGACCAAAGACAAACACAACTGAAAGAGGAATTGCTCGGCTGCCTCAACAGCAGGATATGGCCAAATGTTTAGGGTCACAAGAGAAAAGTTGCAGATTCACGTGGTTTTATTAATGAAAGAATTTAGAAAAAAATCACTGATATCACTGACTGTAAAATTGGGAATTTTAACAGTGGTTGATAGTTTTGAAAAGAGGAGTACAAACGAAAAACAATTAGAAAAAAAAGAGAAGGCACTAAGCTCAATTTGTCCACATTAGTCTGAACAGGCAGGAAAACATCCACCTGGAAATCCCAGGAAGACAGTTGGAAGACTATCTTCACCCAAGATAAGATCAGAGAATTACAGCTGAGCATCACTATGACAGATGAACAATAACAACTAAAGTATAAAAAATCTGAAACAGATTATATACAGTAAAAAAATGTAGGCCTAAAACAGGACCCTAAGCCTCCTAGTGGGGAGTGACCATGCTATATTGCAATTCAAAATACTGCAAGCACAAGCAATGTAACAAAATCAAACTGGAGTCTTGGACTTTAAAAGAGATGATTTCAACAAAATTAGAGAATACTTGGGAGGATTTCATGGATAGAAAAACTCAAGAGGAAATCAAACCAAGAAACTTGGGAAACTTTAAAAAGTGAGATTATAAAAGCCAAGTCTAGCACAATATCACTGAAGAAGAAAAATAAGAGATCCCAGAAGAAACCAGAATGTCTGCATAAAGAATTATCTGATAAACTGAAAGGCAAAAAGGATATAAAAATGTAAAGAGATTTGAGTTCAAATCATCAGACCCAGATGGATTCCAGGATCTGAAGGAGCTGGAAGACAGGATCTTAGAACCCCTGAACCATGATCCTGAAGAACGGGGAACTACCAGAGGACTGGAAAAGAGCTGATGTAGTTCCCATTTTCAAAAAGGGGAAAAAACCAATCCAAGAAACTACAGACCAATCAGCCTGACATCAATACCTGAGAAGATCCTGGAAAGAATCAAGTGAACACCTAGAAGCAAGCAAAGTTATAACCAGAAGCCAACATGGATTTGTCACAAACAGATCATGCCAGATAAACCTTATTGCATTTTTGGCAAATTGGACCAGTGAAATGCTGTGCATATAATTTATCTGGATTTCAGTAAAGCATTTGATAAAGTAGAACACAACCTACTACTTCATAACATAGAAAAATGTGGGTTAGACAGCATTGCTATCAGATGCATTCATAGCTGGCTGACCAACTGCATTCAAAGTGTAGTCCTCAATGGAACTAATTCTACATGGAGGGAAGTATGCAGTGAGGCACCTCAATGTATTGTCTTAAGCCCAGTACACTTCAACATTTTTATAAATGATTTAGATAAGGGGATATAAGAGGAACTCATCTAATTTGCAGGCAACACCCAGCTGGTGGGAAAGGCCAACGCTCCAGAAGACGGGCTCAAGATTCAGAAGGATCTCAACAGACTTGAACACTGGACCCTACCCAACAAAATGAAATTCAATGTAAGGTTTTACATTTAGGCAAGAAAAACCAAATGCACAGGTATAGAATAGATGGTACCTGGCTCAACAACAGCAACTGTGAGAGGGATCTAGGAATTCTAGTAAACAACAACGTTCTGCAGCTGCCAAAGAGTCAGCAGTAAGATAAATATAAAGGTTCCCCTCACACATATGTGCTAGTCATTCCCTACTCTAGGGGGCGGTGCTGATCTGTTTCTAAGTCGAAGAGCCAGCACTGTGTGATGACGTCTCGGTGGTCATATGGCCGGCATGACTAAATGCCGAAGGCGCATGGAGCGCTGTTACCTTTCCACCGAAGTGGTCCCTATTTTTCTATTTGCATTTTTATGTGCTTTCAAAGTGCTAGGTTGACAGAAGCTGGGGCAAGTAACAGGAGCTCACTCCGTTACACAGCTCTAGGGATTCGAACTGGTGAACTGCCAACCTATCTGATCGACAAGCTCAGCATCTTAGCCACTGAGCCACTATGTCCCCTTAATTAATAGGCTTAATTAACACAGGGATAGAATCAAAATTACTTGAAGTGTTGGTACC
The DNA here is from genome assembly GCA_032468215.1 of Stegonotus admiraltiensis. Taxonomy (NCBI): domain Eukaryota; kingdom Metazoa; phylum Chordata; class Lepidosauria; order Squamata; family Colubridae; genus Stegonotus; species Stegonotus admiraltiensis. The sequence goes on from JANHZT010010619.1 coordinate 167,597, forward strand.
ACTTTATAATGCCTTGGAAAGACCACACTTGGAATACTGCATCCAGTTTTGATTGGCGTGATATAAAAATTGAGACTCTAGAAAAGAGTTTGGAGTAGACAACAAAGATGATTAGGGGACTGGAGGCTAGAACTTATGCTGAATGTTTGCAGGAACTGGATATGTCTAATCCAATGAAGAGAAGGACTGGCGGTGACATATCAGTCTTCCAATATCTAAGGGGCTGCCACAAAGGAGTCAACCTATTTTCCAAAGCACCTGAAGGTAGGACAAGAAGCAATGGATGGAAACTTATCAAGGAGAAATCCACTTATAAATAAGGAGAAATTTCCTGACAGTGAGAACAATCAGGCAATGGAACAAATTGTCTCCAGAAGTTATGGATGCTTCATCACTGGTTTTTAAGAAGAGATCGGACAGTGATTTGACTAAAATGACATAGGGACTATGACAAGTCCAACAACACCAGTACTGATAATTGATGGGCTTGCCTTACTCATCAGCAAATCATAGCCTAAAGCAGTTGAGATCAAACAGATGACACACCAGAACCTGGTTGAAATGGCTCAGGAGGTTATTTACTGACAAATAAGAAATTAAGAAAGACTTCAATAACTATCAATGAAGCATTCCATGAAGATATTTTTTTAAACAGTATGAAGGTGGTAGGCATGTTTCAGGGAGTTTGGAAAAATGTCTGCCATAACCAAACAGTTGACCAGGAACAATAGAAACAACAGAAGAGAGACACATAAAGAAATGGAAAAAGGATGTGATGTATAGGAAATTTCTAAAACTAGTACACTTCAACTTACAACTGCAATAGGGCCTGGAAAATTTGTCATTAAGCGGTGTGATCAAGTGAGACATCATGAAACCACACCAAATTTTTATGACTTTTTTTTTGCTGTGGTAGTTAAAGTGATCACTGATCGTTAAATGAAACATTGTGCGGCCTCAATTTGTTACATTCTTCCATTGATTGTCCTAGTCCAAAACTGACTGAGAAGTTTGCAAATAGTAACCATGTGACTGCAAGATATTGCAAGAGTTATAAGTGCAAGGACTATCATAAGTCACTTTTTAGCACCATCATAATGCTGGTCACTAAATAAATGGTCATTAAATGAAGACTATATTTTGGCTAGTACTGCATCAAAAATGGAAAAACAATGAGAACCCTACAGACTGATCTCTAGAACATTTTGACTTTAGATTGAACTCTCTTCTGAAGTCCTTCGCTGTAAGTGAAGAACTATTTATGGCTGTTGCACTATTCTCAGGTTATTAGCATATATTTATGATGGTTGCATTATGTGACTGCCATTTGCAGCCTTCCCAGGGAACTTACAAAAAGCAAAGGGGGAAGTTGTATTGGATTTGCTTAACCATGTGATTTGGTTAACAACTGAGGCAAAATGGTCATAAAATTGGGCATGATTCATTTAACAACCACATTGCTGAATGATGGAAGTTCCAGTCCCAATTGTGTTTGTAAGTTGAGGGCTATCTGTAGAACACAACCTGTACTAATTGGCATTTGTCTTGGGAAAGGATTAAAACAAGTACTCTTATTACGAAGGCTTAACCAAGTTTTAGTTGTAACAGAAAATAAAATAGATTGATTAGATAATCAGATAAAACTGAATCTTTCTAATAATTGAATAGGCAGTCCGCAACAATTTGTCAAAGAAACCAACAAAAAGGGGAGAAGAAAACTACAGGATTCTATGGTATTTTTAAAAGCAAACAAAACAAAAATCTAATAAGCATGTAACGAATTAAAAAATACAACACTATACAAACACAAATGTAAGAAAATAACCAATGTAATTAAGTCTATCAATGTTAAGGAAAAAGATACACTTAAACGATGAAGAGGTTTGATGTGAGATTGCATAATATAATGATGCAATTCCTAGATCCACATAAAATAAGTTTAAATAACTGATATTTTGAATTAGGAATGAAGCCACAATAAATTAAAATGAACAAAACAGTAAATAGCATCCTCTTGATTATCTTAAGAAAATAGCAACAACATTGTCTCATAATTCTAAATGAATCCTCTGTTCCCTCAAAAACATACAATTTCGGTTGGACCAGTTTTATTTATAAGTAGGATTGTTAATCATAGATATGTGCAGAACTGTAAGAAAAAACCAGGATAGAACGATGAAACTAAGAATATATTTAAATAACTAGTAATACCACTGGGATTATCAACAGCCACTCAACATTTTATGCTAATTTTTAATTGGAGAATTATAATGCCCTTCAAAATTATAGAATTAAGTAGGTGGAAACCGTATTTTCAATGGTTTATCGGCATTTTAATACAAGGCAGGAAGAGAGGGAACAATGTTTAACAATTATTCTTTGTGTATCTACAGAAATGCTCTGATCAGCAGAAATCCAGCACCAAAAATTTGCCCAGCAGCAGGCAGCTATTTTGTAAAGAATCTATGAATAATGGTTGGGTTATATTAACTTTGCTACTCAATTTTCATTATCTCGTAAATAAGAGGGTAAGACCATTTAGATCTACTTTTGCTATTATAAACATTCTCTCCCCCCTCAGTAGATGCAATTATGTTGTAGAACACTATATACTGCAGGAAGAGAGAAGATGGGTAGTTTTCAAGTTGGACTTCCAAGCTTATTTTGTTTTCCTCTAAAACATTAGCTTTCAGCGGGTCGGAAGATTTTCCTTAATAAAAATAAAGCATTGACAACATGGAGACAAAAAAAATCTTCTACACAAATTTGTTCTTGATTAGATTATAGTTATAGAATATAGTTCAAATAGCTTTTTAAAGGGGAAGGGCGAAAACTTGAATACTTGGATATTCTCCATGCTGTGAGAATATTCTGCTTACTTGTAGAACATAGAAACCTTAACTCAGCAGTGAACTGTAGCTATGTCCACAAAAGGCAATTTTAAAGAACAATATAAAAAAATCTAACTTAAGGGGCTTAGAGGGAAAGAGATCCTCCAATCAACTAGTTACAATTCACTTTTGCCAAACATTGGCTATTGTTCAAAAACCAGTAAACAATAAAAATAGAATATTTAAATATATATTGACTGATTATGCACCTGAATTACTTTCTGCTGTATTTTGTACCCCGTCCTGTTATTTCCCCCAGAAAAGTTAATTAGCTATCATATCTAATTCTGAGGTTTTGATGAAAACTTCATTCAGCATTATTAATCAAATTTGTATTCTGCCCTGCCACCAACAGGTCTTAGCCAATCTGTCTAGACCTATAAGCATATATTTATATAATTAATTTCTATCATGATTGCTGTGTCTGATAAATGTAGAAGACTTCCTGTAAAATCTTTGGAGTTATTAATGAAATGTTAGAGAACAGACTAAATTTCTGGATGTTGTATGATATATACTGGCCTGAATTATACATTTTAACCAGTATTCAAAATAATTCATAAAGTTTTGAATAATCAAAGCATAAGTGTTGCTATTTGTAATATAATTTTATATTAATATTAAATATATTAAAAAAAATAGTTTCCGTGTGAACTAAATAAAAATGTTTATGGGACTTTTAAAAAAATTAGTTATAGTCTTCTTTTTGCTATTTAAAAATATCCGGGACTTTTTCATTATTTTTATTAATTAAAATATATTTATTAGTTAAATATATTTCAATATGTTCCAAGAAAGAAGCAGAGATAGATTAATTTAAACTTTTAAAAGTACATAAAATTATGTTATCTTCTGTTGCTGAGAAAGAAAAGGCCTACTGCACAAATTCTGAAATACAGTTGCATCAACTTTTAAAACAAAAGTTATAGTCTTAAAAACAATGAAATCTTGGATTGTGAAATTAAATAGATCTGTTCAATGATACAGGAATAAATTCAATGGTAATACTAAATATTTGTAAATATTTCTGTTTGGAGTTAATAAATTGCTGACCGAAAAGGAGCAATATTAAACTCATTTGCAAGTTAATATATGATGAGGACTGTTTGGAACTGCTCTATGCTGTTTTTTAAGCATAATTTTATAGATGCGCTTATACTTTTATATCATTTAGAATACTGATACCAAAAAACAAAACCACTCAAATAGTCTGCCTATGCAATTATTGTCTTAAGAAACTTTACTATAAAATTCATGTTAATATTGTTAATTTTATTAAATAATTGGTCCAGACAAGTGTTTCTTGTTATGCTGCTTATTTTTCACTAATGAAGCTTCCTTTTAAGTCTTGTATAGACATTCTTACTAATGGTCAGATAAAAACTGTAACAACTATGAAAAACTAAATACCCAATTTTCATACACAAGCTAGAACCTCAGAGGAAAATTGAATACTGTAGAGGGAAATTTTTCAGTAGATAAGTTTTTTTCTGTTAAGAAACTTTTGTTACATATGATAATTTACGAATCCCCACAGAAACAATTTTTACTTATATGTTGCAATCTATGCGTTTCCTAATTTTAAATAATGTAATTTTTCAAAAAGTTGTTATATCATGCAAAAATTGGCAGTATTCCTATTATCCTGTAGTGTATAATGTCTAAATAAAAATTGCATTTTGATACTGCTTTAAACAATGATGGGATCCGAAGTTCCTTAAAAGGTATCAACTCTGCAAATTATTATTTTTAACAGCAACTGAAAATGCTCTTATTTAATGACATCATTATAGTAGTTTATCTTAATGAATGACATACTTTAAAATCACTAGTAAGATTTTGGCAGAATAACTTATAGTGATTGGAAGGGAAAAATCTATCACATTAGTATGCTGAATTATTAATCAACCACACTTAATATTAGTGTTTGGTTGTCATGTAATATTTTATGGCTATAATGTGTATAGTAGTATAAATACATGCTTAACAATATTTTCTCCTGAAATGGAATTCTTTCAATTACTAAGCAATCTTTATAATAAAGACACACCGAGCTTTATATCATTTGGATGTGATCACTTAACAGCTTATAAAAAGTAAAACAAAACACAGCTATCAGCAAGTCAACAATGCAAATATTTAACTTTGTACATACGTTTTTATTCATACTACTTGTTCTGTTATTTCTGGTATTGTAAGCTGCTGCCCAGAGTCATTTGGTAGTGAGATGGATGGGACACAAATTCAGTAAATAAATAAATGAAATACTACTTCTGCACTGCTGTTATATTTTCAGTTTGGTGTGTGCACTGTAGTGTAATATAAAATACAAAATTTATAAAAAACAAAAACGTCTCCAAATTCACAAAGTATACCACCCTTGATATTGAATATTTAAGCTGACAATTTGGAATATTAAGAAATGTATAAAGAACAATCTTAATGAATTTTTCTTGGAAGTTTCAGTTAATATAATTCATCAAATTATCAAGGATCAAGCAGACTTCTCTGACACTGTGGGTGAGGGAAGATATGTGTCTGTTGTTTGTTGACTTGGGAGCACTCAAACAGCAGAAAACAGGAAGTTGGATCAACCAATCAGCATGCAGGATACATAGTTGGGTTTGGGGAGGTGTTTATGTCAGCCAATCTATGGCGATCTACAACCTATGCTTATTCAACCACCTCTTTGCAGTGTAGGTATGTGGTGATAGCTAAGGGCAGTTGCGGGAAACTCTAAATCGGCCTTAACACTACTGGAGTTTACTGCTTTTTCAGCAAAATGGTTTCTTCATACCTCCTAAATGTATTATAAAGGATTAGGATTAGCAACTTGGAGCATGTAAACATATGAAATTTCACTGCATGTATGAAAATAACATTGGACATAGCCTTACAACTTAAAATTCCCTAGGTTAAAGTAACCACCACAATGAAGTACAGTATATAAATACATGTCAAGGTTCTAATCGTCCATGTTCTCTTTATAAATTCTCAATTATCTTGCTTTTCCATTCCTCTCTTTTAGCCAGCAGTTATAAGCACTGAGAATACAACATCTTCAGGGTCTGTTTAGAATTCTTCTCTTTATCCGCTTTGCGTCTTTTTTATTCTCTTCTGTATATCTGCAAACATTGGGGATTCTCCTTGCAAACCTCATGAAACACCCTTATTGTGTCTGAATGGTGGCTTTTTCGACTGACAGAATGAATCTCAGAAAATAGTATTGATATTAATTTACAAGGGTAATAATTTATACATTTCAATTATCTTTATTTATTAATAAACAAAACTTACTATTATCTCATACTATCATTGGCTATTTGGGATCTTTGTATATTTTGATTTATAAGTTTGATTTATAAGTTTTTGTTTTTTCTTATCTGACACATAGTTTATACGAAGGCATAACAATAAAAAAGCATAAACCTTTATGAAGGTTTATCAGATATTCTTTTTAACTACAAGAGTATTAATAATAGTTAGAACTTAAAACTGTAATTTTAAATTTAAATACATTAGGGCTTAATAATCAGTTTTGAAAGCACTATTGAAAGCTTGTTTCCAAACATTTCTAGTCAACGCAGTCACTCAGAAGAGGCTCATGCTTTGTCTCATCTTTTCTGAAGGGCAATTTGTTACATATGGAATTTTATTAGCATACTCACAAACAGCTTCCATGGGGCAGCTATGGTGACATCTATTTACCAGAGGGGAAACTGAGCATGTTGTTCCTCGTCACCTCCACAGCCTCAACAATGCTGTCAGATTGGTTACCCCACTCCATTGAGTAGCTTTAGACAAAAGATTTTATGATAACCCAAAATATTGTAAGCCAATCTAAAATATGTTCTTGGCAATGCATCTCTTCTTTTCCAACAAAACAAGTCCAAGCAGTTTTTTTTTAAAAAAGGGGGGGGATTAGAATTAATCTAGCAACAACTGAAAATATTATTTTCCCTTTATACCTAAACATATGGAGTTTGAAAAAACACTTAAGAAACAAAAGGTTTTCCTCACTGTTAAAGAGAGTACCATTTTATCCCCATTAGAAGTGAAAGTAATTTAGAATATTTTTCCAGCCTGTTTGACCTGGAAGGAAAAAATAGTATTTGCAACTCTTTTTCCTTGCATTACAGCTCTAGAAATTAATTAACCAAAAATGAGTGAAACTTGGAGGTTTTTTCTCATGATAATTATATTAAACCTATGTAGCCATTCCTACATTTTAACCTACCTCACAGAGTTGTTGTGCATATTAGATCTTGGCATCATTCTTATGTAATTTGAGATCTTTTGACAGAATGGAAAAATTTAAATTTAAAAAATAAAACTTCTGAACAAATCAGAAGAGAAAGAATATCTTTCCCTCTCAAACACTAAGAACAATTAATATTTTACAAGCCATTTATAGAACTTATAAAGATAAACGTGAAATAAAAATAAATTGATATAGATACAGAGCAGGCTTTTTCCGAAAACATGTAGCATAGTGTCCACACACACATCCAAGTAGGGCACTGGTATGTCATTTCCCCATTGTGCTTCTAGCACTCAGAGACACCAAGACATAATGCCATAGTGAATGATCAATGTGCATTACAACATTCGCTCTTCTTTGCATTGCAATGTGTAAGAATGAAAGATATGCATATACACGACATACAGTTTTTCTATTACTTCACAATACACTGGTGCATAATCCTTGAATACAAAACAAGATTTGGAACCCTTTAATTACTTATTCACACAGAAGATTGTGCCCGTAGTTTGAGGTTTCATAAAATATAGCAGTTTAAATCTCACCATCAATGTATTTTCCACAACAGAAACTAGAAACCAGCAACATTATCTACCATGTTTCAGGGTGTATAACATACTTACTGTTAAATTCAGATAATTTTGCTGATAATACTATGCTGGTTTTTAAATAAAAGCAAAGAAAGTTATTTGTGAATAAAACAGATATCATGCAAAACAAAGGGAGCTCTCTTATTTATCTTAGGAAAAAGCTGGAGGTCATATAACAGTGTAGCAATTTTAAAAGTTAAATAATATTTTCAAATACTGCTATTTTTGATATAATTGTCATATTTATAAACATGGCAAAATTGCCATACTATTATATACCACTTTCCCAGAATTAAAAAAACCATAAATCAGCACAAATAGTTCCAGAAAATACTTATGAGGCATTTTGATTTTAAACTACAAAACTATATTAATTTTTACGTTTCTATGTAATACATAAATGAATGAGAATTAAATAATTATATCCAAGTTTTTATTTTATACTCTAGCCGTATTGCCAAGTAGTCTTCGTTTTCTTTAAAATTATGTTTTTGTCAATTTTGTCAATATTTTAGCAGCAAAGTTTTAAATCCATAGCGAGTATTATTTCAAGCAAATATCTTTTCTAATTAAGACTATTTTCATTTATAAATCAAAACAACTATTTTTCTCTTACATACATGTGAATTTTTTGTGTGTGCATTTGTGTATATGCACACAAATAAACAAAGGCAGAAACATTAACATATATTAACAGTATATAGATTGCAAACACACAAGACAGTACTCTTCTTGAAAATCCAACTTTTGAACACAATCCACAACTGGAAAAATCTCTTTTACTGTAATGCAAAGGTTATTTTAATTGTTGCCCAATCATACAAAGAGCAAAATGAGTAAACTGTTGTCTTACATAATATTAAAAATTCTACCTTATTAATTGAATTATTACTTTCTAAGTTTAGTCTATTCTTTAAAAACGCTGTCAGTACTTTCACTTTGTGTATTTAGCTCCTTCTCAGGGCTACAAATCACTACATTTTTTAAACTGAACATATACAACTAATCAATATCCAAATATTTACATTTTAATGAATAAAATTAAATCTGTGTTAAAAGAGAAACAAATTTGTCCCACCGTACTTACCTTAAACTCAAATAAATAGAAACATCAAAAAACAGCACAACCCAGTCAATGTCATTTCAGACAGTCAGACTTCAGCAGCAGAGATGTAAATTAAAACAATACAGTACTAACCGATTACATGAGACTAAAATCAGGTGTCCTCGATTGTTCATAAATCGGGGAAATGGCCGCTTCCTCTGAAGAAAACCTCCTCGTCGTGCAACACTAGAAACGAGGATTTCAGGCGCGCTTATACAATGCGCATGCTCAGGCACATACTTCCTGCCAGGATACAGGAAACCGCCACCCATCAACCAGCGGTGGGAGGCAGGGGCGGGGGAAGGAGCGAACGGAAACTACCGCCAGGAGCGGCAGTGAGGGAGCCGGAAATTTTTCACCGCGTCAGCGATTTGGACAAGGCAAGTCGGAGGGGGATCGACAAAAAGGAAAAAGTCTTTCCTCATAAAAGATGCCTGAGGAGAATTGTCTTTCGGTGTACTAGCTGTGGCTGGCTGCCACCGTTTCCAACACAAACCCTGATCTGTATCCAACACCCGCTCCCTCCCTCCCTCCCTCCCCTCGGGGATTGCAGCAATACCTGCGAGTAGAAGACTTTTCGCCGCCAGCGGTTCAGAGCGCTGCTACAAGTGCTCCCGTCCGCTTCCACTGTCGCCGATGATTCAAAAAAAAAAACCACACAGCCTACAGCATGTGCTGGGCCGTTATGCAAATGAGCTGTGATTTCCCCTCCCACTCTCTTGGCCACACCTCCTTTGAAAAAGCTGAGGGGGCGGACGTGCGAACGGCATTCTTTCGCCGACCAATCCGCAGCTCGGTCGTTTCGACGGTTATGCAAATATTCCACAATTACTTAGCATATTTTGCTGGAAACTCCTCCCCTTCTTGCAGTAAGGAAATTTTTGGTTTGAGCGGCAGATAGTTGATAAGCGAGTTAAGGTGGAACGGAAGTCCTTGTTGATTGTTAAGCTAGAAATTGACGCCAGTGGTAGCAGGAGAAAGTGCTGCTACAGTTTACGAAGCTGACCGAGGTAGCGTAAACTGTCTCGGCTGGATCGGTTGGAGTTACTTCGGTGTATCTGAATAGCTTTGAAATCAGCATGTTCCTGAAGAGAAGCTTCGTATTTTGTACTGTTTCAGAGGAGCCCTCAGTGTCAGTTTGCAATTTCTGTATTCCGTGGTAAAAATAGTGAATAATGTTGCTACACTTTGGAGGTAACTATTGTAAAATTAAGCAGCTGTTACTCTTGACATATTTGAAATATCAGTTACGTTCTGATATTCTCACAGGCAAATCTATAGCGTCTACTAAAGGATCAAGTAAATGCTGAGTTCGTTTAGGGTTATTCCTAAGGAAAATAAGTTCACTATTCAATTGTTTTTTGAGCTGTAGGTTCTTTATCCCCAATATATCCATTGTGAATAAAATGTTATGTAATAAAATAGCTTTATTGTAAGTTGAATGTATCCATCCTATTGAAGCACAAAATATTATCTCCACATTTTGATCTTTGGTTGGGAAAATAATTTTAAGCTAGAAAATAGTTGAATTGTTATTAAATGGGAAATAGGAAAGGCTAAATAGGAACATACCTTGTTTGCTTTTCTAAAACCATACCTTACCAGCTGCTTTTTCCTCTCTACAGTGATTTTCCACACCCTTTTCCCACAAGTCTTTTCTTCCACATATCCCTTCCTGCTTCATTGCCTGCAGCAATGCTATCTTAAGGTATTCTGCAGGGACAAAACTACTCATTTACTCTAAATACTTAGAATAAACTATATAGAGTAAAAAGTCTTAATGCTCCCGTTTTAAATTTGTTGATGAAATGAAATCAAACAGTAAACAAAGCAAACTTTTAATATTTAAGACATTTGAGAGAGGTGGAAAATGGAGAAGTGGGAGATGGGAATAAATAGCCAGAAAGAACTTGGTATTTTCCACCACAGTGCCACCAACTCTAAGCATGCAGAGAAGGAGAGGTATTATGAAAGGCAAGGTACATTTGCCATCTACTTGTTAGCTTCCTAGAAGCATAAACAGTTGGTCATTGAAATAAAAATAGCCTCATTCCTTTGCACTTTACTCTCCGTTTCCCCTAATTTTGAAGACTAGTACCGGTAATTCAATCCCATTCATTTTGTAAGAGACTAAGTAGAGGCCATGTAAACAGGTTATCATCTTTGCTCCCCCCATACACATTTCAATGGCTTTAGCTGTATCAAGTGAAAGATAGGTATTAGTGAACAAATAAAGCAATACAGATAGTCCTTGACTTTCAACAATTCATTTATTGACTGTTCAAAGTTACAGCACTGAAAAAGTGACTTGTGAATTTTTTTCACACGGCAGTTGTAGCATTCCCATAGTCATCTAATCAAAATTCATATGCTTGGCAACTGACTCATATTTATGATGTTTGCAGTGTCTTGGGATCATGTCATCGCCTTTGGCAACCTTCTGACAAGCAAAGTCAATGGGGAAGCCAGATTCACTTAACAACTGTGGCAAGAAAAGTCGTAAAATGGGACAAAATTCCCTTAATACTGTCTCATTTACCAACAGAAATGTTGGGCTCAGTTGTGATAAGTCAAGGACTACCTGTATAGAAGAAGACAGCTGGTAAGCAGCTAGTGATGGGGCAACCAATACAAAAAATAATTGCAGAATCCATGACCTTGGTTCTGGGGGGGAAGAAATTGTCCCCCTCAGAACGGGCTCACAATTTGGGTGTCCTCCTAGACTCACAGCTAAGATTAGAGCAACATCTG